>CAWUFW010025764.1:0-40680 GCA_963921515.1 Calotriton arnoldi
GAAGGGTAGCCCCAGGGGAGGTCACTACCAGACGTGTAGCCATCGTGCCCCTATAATGGGAGGGTACCCTTAGCTGGTATAAGGTGGTAGTGAGTGCAGACCTCTGCTTGGATTGTCTCCTGGGCAATGACGTCCCAGAGGTTGGTCTGAGTGCAAGGGGGTGGTCGCCCAGGGTGCCCCAACCCAAAGTTCCTGGGGAGCCAATCCCTATAGTTAGGAGTCTGGGGTCCCAAAAGAAAGGGAAAAAGAAGAGGAAAGATAAGTCACTCAAAGAGAGTTCAGAGAGTTCCAGTGAGCCCAGGGTCTTTTGTCCCAGTAAGGGAGAAACCCAAAGTTGGCACTAGTGAGGCTTCACCTGACCACAAGGAAGTCCTGTGGAGTCATGCAGCCGTCCGGCAGCAGGGTGTCACCCCTGCACTGACAGAAGAGAGAATGGAAGAAGGGTGTCTTTCACAGGATGTGGTAGCCCCCACTCTAAACAGCAAGGGAGGTTTCAGGAACCCACAGATGCCCATAAAGCAGCTCAACCACTTGTCAGTGGAGAGCTTATGGGGTGGCTCTGGATCATGATAGCTTTCAGTAGCCTCTGCTGGGTGCTGGCCTTCATGGTAGCACTGTCCTTGGCATGGGAGGTAGACCCCATAGCCAAAAGTAAGTTAGGCCACCTGACCCTGTTGGTCATGGTGGGGTTTCTGAACTTTTGGGTAACCTCTGTTGGTAAGCTAGGTGTTGCCCTAGCAATGTTAGGGATAGAGGAGGTGGGCACCTCACTACCCAAACTAAAAAGGGAGGAAGACAATGAAACAGCTGTGATGAAGGTTCAGTTTAAAATGGGTCCTGTTACTGTACAGATGGGTCAGCCTCCCAGAGCAAGTGACCTTGGCAGGAGGATGTGAGGCAGAGTATCGCCTGTAATTGTACAGTCTGATTTCTCTACTTTCTTCCTCGCCTGACAAACCAGAGTGAATGACCCAGGGTTGGGCTGAGTTTCCTGGGTTTTTGGCTGGGGGAGGGTGGGCTTGTGTGAGAAATCAGGACCTGCTTGCAGTTTCTCCCTACTTTTTGCCCCCATTTTGACTACCAGGTGCTGTTTTTCTGTCTCTGACTGCGCCCTGGGCTCAGCTAACCAGACCCAGGGCCTGTACTCTGATTAAAAAATATATGGTAATTAGGTGTAATTACAATTGGTACTGACAGCCTAGCTGTAAGTCCCTAATATATAATAGGAGATATAGGTTTAGAGGCCCCATAGACTTATTTCAGTTAAGTGTGCATTACTGTGTTGCTTGCTGTCATTTTTAAACGCAGCCCTGCTTTTCAGGCTGCATTTACATTTCATTTATATGCCAATACAACTTTGGATTTAAAGGTACTTCCAAAGTCTAAAACGGCCTTACTTTTTCATATAAGTCACCCCTAAGGTCTTCCCTAGGTGCCCCAAGGGTAGGGTGCCTTGTAATTATAAGCAGGGGGATTATAAAATATGTTTTATAAGCCCTGGTGAGATAAAAACTGTCCATTTATGTTTCTCCCCATTGTAGAAAACTAGATCCATAGGCTAACATGGGAATAATTTATTTAAGTATAACTATTGACAGGAGCGAGCTAGACATTTAATTCAAGGACTTAAAAGAATAGTTATGATAAATAAAACAACTTGCCACTGTTAGATTTATTATAACTATTATGGAAAATAAGTTATAAAACTTTTTTCCTGTAAGCCAAAATCTAGCCTTCCAACTACCCTCTCCTAATTGACCAGCCTCTACCAGGCTGAGCCAAGCTGTCTTCATTAAGGTGTGAAGTGGCCTGCTAGAGAGACAAAGGATTTCCTGTGGGTAGAGAACTGCGGCTGCAGAAGCAAAAGGCAGGATGGGGGTGGGGTAGCCAGACTGGTCTTCAAAGGGAGAATGACACTTTAGGACAGCACAGGGTCACCCCCACATCCTACACCCCCAGCCACACAGGAGCCCCTGTAATTAGATTAGTGAAGGGACTGGAAGGGGAGATGTTAGAGAATCTTAGCCACACCAGTGGGTTGGCTTTCCCAGATCTAACTCTCCAAGAGAAAGTTTCCCCATTTTTGATTTTAGAAGAATAGTGCTTTCTGTGACACGAATATTTCACACTTTGGAGGAAGCGGTCATACCTGAGGGGGGCACCCTGCATCCCATTGGCCAGAGGTGCCCCCCTGCTTGATGCCCAGTAACACTGAATAAATATGGAAGAGTTGCCAAGCAACTCAGATCTACTGCCTGAAACAACAAGGAGAAGAAGAATTGCCCTGCTAGAACCCTGATCTGCACCCCAAGGACTGCACTCTGAAGGACTGCACCTGCTGCACAATCTGGTACTGCAGCCCTAAGGACTTTTCCTGACTTCACAAGGATTAAGGAGTGGATCCTTGCAAGTTACAGGTTAACAGAGCCTACTTGCATTATCTCCAGAAGAAGTCCCCTTCCTGGAGTGCAGCCAGTGGACGTTTTAAGGATTTAAGCAGGTGCATTGTGGGAATCGCAGTCCCAGCATCCCAAGGACCACCTCAGAGGTTCTATATCCTTGAATTGGTATTTTGGACACTTTGAACCCACAAGAGGAACTTCAGGGAGAAGTTCCAGAAGTTTGGAACAACTTTTGTAAAAAAGCTCCATAGGTTGATCAGGTGCATTGTGGGAGTTGTAGTCCCAGACCCCAAGAGGCAAACCAGAGAATTTGAACCCTTGGCCGGTGATGTGAACCACTTTCCTGCATCAAGAAACACTTATGGAAGTAAGTTTAAAAGTGTTACATCATGGGTGGCCTGAACTCTTGATTTTGACCTGGTCCAACGTGACCTTTAATAACCCTTTGCGAGCTAATTGCTTCTAAGCGCTTTTACTTGTAATCTTTACAAATTCATATCTCTGGTTCCCTACATTGGATTTTTGTTGTCTTGGTGTCTATGTGTTCATAAACCTATAGCCTATGTTTATAAATTGGTGTTGGAATGTAATTGCATATTGTGTCTTACTTATTTAATGTATTGGTGTTTTTAAATGTTTTACACACCTGTCTCCTAGGTTAAGCCTGCCTGCTTGTTGCCAGCTACCAAGGGAATAATTTGAGACGTTGACAGAACCTTTTACTGTGTTTGTGGCCTTATTACTAGTGGTAGGTCCTACTTATCACAACAAATAATCCACTTTCCAACAGGGCGACCTACAGCAACCCATCGAGATGCTCCTCTATCTTCACAAAGGCTTGACACAGTTTGTATAATAAACTGCTCCCATTTGTTCCATGCCTGAGTACCAGTCCTGTTGTCATTGTTTATTCTATCCATTCAATCTGTCGCCAAACGGACAACAACAAGTAACAACATTTTGCGCAGTGTACTATGTCCATGTACAAAATGTTCAGGGGCTTGATAAAGTGCCTAGGAAGAAGTGTAATTGTAAGCAAAACCATATGTTAGCACTTTATCTCATGAGGCCGCACAAGCAAATGTGTGTTAAAAGTCAACAATTAAACCTTTTGTTGCCTGACCTCTCCTCAGTGCCCTGCCTTTTTATGGCTATTTGGGGTAGTTTGCGCTTAGGCGCCTATAAGTTGTTTCCACATAAGGTATCCATGCCAAATGTGTGTCCTTTTTTTCCCACATCCTAAGGAATCTAAATTATTTATTCTCTTACCTTTGATTGATGTTTATTTATACTTAGGCAAAGCGACGGCTGCATGGTGATGATGGTTTGGTTTCCCAAGATGCCATGGTGGTGGTGGTAGTAGTAGTAGACACTGATAGTAGCATTTGCAAAAAAAGAAAATGAGACAGTCAGTCGCCTGAGGGAGACTCGGGAACGAGTAGTAGAAGTACAGTACACAAGAAGACTGGCAAACAAGAAACCATATGATGATAAGCAATGCTAAAGTAAAATAAAACATAATGGTGGCGGGGATAGCCTAGTACAAGTTACAAACTGAAGTTGACTCGACCTATGAAGTGGACAAGAGTAACCTTTAGTGCTGGAAAGATGATGAATCGATGCCGGCAATTAATTATGATGGATTATGTTCATCTGGAAGAAACATTTACTTGCGAATACTGAGCATGGGTGGGCAAGCAGAAGAAGATCCTCGCCCTTCCTTGAGTTAGTGTTGCTTTCACCACATCCGCCCCAGCAAGTGTGTGATCAATTATTGGTGTAAATTTAATTTAGTCACACCTCAATATAAATCACACAGCCCGGGGGCAGAGGGTTAGGGGTTTGATGAATGGTTGGGAAGTTGGGTTTGAGGGAAAGGATTGACAAAGACAAACACTACACATGGACAACACATTCATCTTGGCAGACGACCATCATAAATCTGTTAAGGGAGAAAAAGGAAATGAATGCATGATGATGATTTGATGATGAGTAGTACTAGAGTAGTAGTACAGGGCAGCAGTATATTATTAATTATTATTATTAAGCAATTGCCTTGCCTGTCTGACCCCAGAGAAACCCACGTTACATACATTTTATGTTCTGCTGTTGTACAGGGCTTCCTTTTAAAGCTAGCAAAGAAAATTAAAAGATATCTGTAGGAGTCAAATATAAACAAACATAATAAACAACAACACACACAGTCGTAATGATTGAAGAGAAAAAAATAATCAAATGAATTGATGATACTATAACTATGTTATGTTCAAATTGGGAGTTGCATCTCGGAATTCCTCTTGGTCCTTCCTTCCATAGACGCTCTGTCCGTCAATCTTTGGTGCCTGCCTGGTGGATGCGGATTGGTAAGGTAAGTGTGAGTTGTTTTTCCCAGTATAGCACGGAGTAAAGGCTGGCCTGTAAGTGTAGATGGAAAAACAAAAGGGATATTGAAAAATCAAGGAGAAAAGTAAAGTTAAACTGGATAAATTAAGGAGGAGTGCAACAAGAAAACTTTCAGAGGCGGCATGGCTAAATCATGTCTGTTCTGTTTCCAGCATTAACCTACAACAACACAACAGGAGCAGGCCATCAGCGCTCACCCAACCTCCTTTTAGCTTAAATTTTTTTTGAGCCAGACAGCACTGAGCACACATACACAGCAACATAGCATTTTCCAAATTAAGGGGCCGATTCACACTACTAATCTGAGACAAAATCCTAAACTTACTACTTTTGATATTCACAGAAGGCACTTACTACTTTTGGTATTCACAGAATGCACTTACGACTACTAAATTTCCGCACTCGGGTCAGAATTTTCGCACCCGGAGCGGGAATCCGCATTTGTGCTGGGATTCCCGCTCCCGGTCCGGAATTTCTGATTCCGGGCCAGAATTTCCGATTTCGGGCCAGAATACACGCACTCTGGCCGTTGATCATTTTCCTCAAGGGTAAAAACCTGTCAAAGTGCCTACCATCCCCCACCATGCATCAGCTGACTCACTGCAGCCAATCCCAGCCCTGCAGCATGTATGAATGCAGAGCAGACACACACAAACCCTTTCAACATGTCGCTGAATGTGTTTGTTGCTCTGCCCCATGCCATGCGGCAAGAAGACTTGAGGAGGAGGAGGAGGAGGAGGAGGAGAGTAGAGAGGATCTTTAGACAAAGGATCAACCTATTTGGGATGTCCAGCCAAGATGTCAGGGCCAGATACCGTTTCCCTCCAGAAGTCATCTTGGAGATGGTATGTGAGTGGGAGCAGGAACTTGACTCTGTGACCTGCAGCTCCCATGCCATACCAGCCTATCTCAAGATCCGTTATGCTCTCCATTTCTTTGCCACTGGGTCATTCCAAAGGGTCTCCAGTGACCATGTGGTCATTTCCCAGCCAAGCCAGTCGCGGTGCTTGTATCAGGTACTGAGATGCATCACTGCAAGAGCCCACCACCACATACGAATGCCCCATACACTGGCCATGAGACAAAGGGCAGCTAGAGATTTCTATCTCATTGCTCGCTTCCCACATGTGCTGGGTGCAATTGATTGTACCCATGTGGCCCTTCAGCCACCTCGCCGCATTGCACACATCTTCTGCAACAGACGCCGATGGCATTCCATCAATGTGCAAGCTGTCTGTGATGCCAGTGGGAGATTCATTGATGTGCATGCAGTGTTCCAAGGCAGTACCCATGACAGCTTTGTGTTCCGCATGTCACCTCTTGCCCGGCGGATGGCTGCGGGAGAATTTGGCAACATGTGGCTACTGGGTAAGTACCAAGCACTAAAAATGGGGGATATGTGTAATTGAAATGTCTGAATGCCACCTTACATTAACAACTATTGTACAACAAGAATCATAAAGCAACATACACGGTCTCAACAGACACTGCATGTACCAAAGTATAGATCATGTCCTGTGTAAATCAAAGAGGGAAATGTAACCAATTGCCCTTTCTTACCTCCTCAGGCGACGCTGGGTATACACTCTCACCACAACTCCTCACCCCTTACAGACATGCAAACACTGTACCTCAGCATAGGTACAATAGGGCACACATACGGACTCGAGCCATCATAGAGCGCACTTTTGGTCTGTTGAAGTCGCAATTCAGATGTCTTGACCATACAGGGAGTGTGCTGCTGTACTCCCCTGAAGTCGTGTGCAAGATCATATTACTGTTGTGTTTTGCACAACATAGCTTTAACGCATGGCCTACACTTACCTCTTGTACCTCGGCTAGCTCTGAGTCTGGGAAACCGGGCCATTGCACATAACTGAGGTCAGGGTATGCAAGTCCGTGATCAGCTGGTTGCCACGTTTTTCACATGAGCAACCTGTTGTGTCATGGACAAAATGTGGTTTGCAGTCTGTTGTCAATGATGAAAGTTGGATAATTATGACTCTGTCCAAAAATTCCATCCTGAGACTACTTTGCAAGCCACTCTGACTGCATGTAAACCACAGCTGTTGACAGTAGTCAAAAGATTGACCGTGCTTCAGGTCATGTGCCCATGTCAGCGATCAGTGTAGTGGATGTCCCTAAGGAATCTATTGACGCAGAGGAAAAACTGTACATGTTCTGAGAGACCTTCCTGGACCTTATGAGGATGGGTTTCTTAATCACAAAAGGGCACAACTATTGCATTCTCAGAGCCTTTGCCCTCAACAGATTTGACTCCCCCACAAATGATGGGCCCACAACGTGAGTGACGATGTTATGGGTGAATCTGGCGCTATGTGTCTGTGATACACAGCACTGCTTCCCCCCAATTTTCCGTAACACAACACACAACTCTTGTGTTGAGCACTAAATATGGACTACATGTACCATAATGCAAATTAGGAGAAAACTAAACTGGGGTTTGATGTTGTGTCAGCCCCCCCCTTGTCCGAGCCAAAATGTCATTAAATGGTCTGTTCCCCCTTTTGTTACATGTCTATGATTCTCTCTTGCACTGTCATTTCAGGTTTTTCCACTACAGAACAGCAGGATGGCAGTGGATTTGATTTGTGATTGTGGATAGATCAGAATGAATACAAAATGACTGTCAACTACTTCCTGTGATGTATTTCCTGTCTCCCACTTCCTGTATATCATTTCCTGTATGAAATAATGAATTCCAGTTCAATTTCGGAGATTACGGCCCGAAAACGTAATTTCCGGTTCCGGAGCGTACAACGCACATGCGGACCCAACTCTCCGGAACTGGAAATTACGTTTTCGGGCCGTAATCTCCGAAAATGAACCGGAACACATTATTTTATACAGGAAATGATATACAGGAAGTGGGAGACAGGAAATACATCACAGGAAGTTGTTGACAGCCATTTTGTGTTCATTCTGAGTCATCCTCTCTCACAGATCAAATCCTCTGCCATCCTGCTGCTCTTTTCAAACTTATTTCCCCCAAAACGGCTGAGGGTTATGAGGAGAAAGCACCCCCTTTCACTGAAAGGGAATTAGACATCTTGGCTGAGGGGGTGCTGTCCAAATTTCCTCAGCTATATGGGGGGCCAGAGTACCAGCTAAGCAATGCAGCCCGGGCCAGGCTATGGGCCGACATTGGTGAGCGCTGCAGTGCAGTGGGCGTTCACACCAGGAATGCGAGGGCATGCCGCAAGCGCTGGGAGGACCTAAAACGCTGGGCCCGGCACAACGCTGAAGAGCTACTGGGCCAGTCTTCCCAGCACCATGTGCATCATCCTCGCCTCTCCCCACTGTACAGGAGGGTCCTGCGAGCAGCTTGGTCGACCCTCCATGCTCAGCTGGAGGAGCATGAGCAGCAGAGACCTGGTAAGTGCATTGTATGCAATATGTGTCTGGAAGTATGATGTGAGTGAAGACAGACCTGTACCATTGTGTGTCCCATGCCTCCATTCACCTATTCTGTGTCTATGCAGCAGTCATCATGAAGCAAAAGGCTCACTGTGGCATATGGACTGTACAGGGCAGAGTGCATTCTGGGAGTTGTAGTTTCTTCATGACAACTGGGGAATTGAGCCACACACGTGCATTTTTACTGAAAATTGCACTGCCAGCACCACTAACAGTGAACCAAGGGAATCATAACTGATGTGTGCATTGGATGAGGAATGGTACAGACACTGTCCAGTGTGTGTATGAGAGGCCAGTGGGTATTGGATGCTGTCACTTGCATTGCATTTTTTGAGTTTGGGTTCTGATTGAGACAGATCATCATGTGCCATGGAGTCAAGACAGACTTTGAGATCCTTGCCTCACTCTTAAGTGTTTCCAATGTTGCCAAGTGTGTCCACTGACACACGTCTTACCCTCAGTGGCTTGTATGCCATTTTTCATGTACAGGTAGCTGTAACAACAACCCACTACTGTTCACCGGTGCACTGCACTACCTTATCAGTCACCAAAGCCAATATGTGGCACTGCATTGTCAGCTTTTGTGAGGGAATATCAAAAGGCTAGACTCACAACGTAGCAAACCAAATAGCCCAGACCCTATGTGGATGTGTGACCCACAATCGGCATTTGTCTTGTCAAATACAATGCTACACAGCAGATAACATTTGGACAGACGTAAAAGTGCTGAGACTCCATATCACAGGCCCTTTTCAATACCATCTGGACTCTCTCTGGTTTCCTTTTGTAGACTGGGTTTGGAACCTGCCCATGTAGCAGTGACAGGACACACAGATCACAAGAATGCCAAAGTTGATGGTTGGCCAATACAGTTGTGTAAGTCACAAATATTCACGTGAGATGTCCATGTCAGACTCAATTCAGGAGATGACAGTGAACATACACGTAATGTAAGCTCATAAACACTGTCAACTGTATAGTGTGATCAGAGGAAAACAAAGTCTGACCTTGGCTCTTCTAGGTATGTGTCTTGTCCTGACGTGTACAACCGCTACATCATGATTTTTCTTACATTTCAGTGGGCACAGCTGGCGAAACGGAACAACAGCAGGACCAGGTTCGGAGCAGGAGATCTTCGGTGCGCCGGCGGCTACGACCTCTTTCGACAAGTGAGGAAGAAGAGGACGAGGCGGGACCCACAACATCAGGAGGCAGGGTGATTGCGCCCACCCGGACTGACCAGGAAGACAACTCTGGTGCTACAGACCAGGTGGAGGCTGTGGACATTGAAGTGGAAGGGGAGAACTGGACACCTCTGGCCAGGGGGGGGTGGAGAGCTACTTTCCCCAGACCATTCACCAGTAAGCTCTGTCGAGGTGTCCCCACGGCAGGCCCCTACCCAACCTGGGCCTGCCATCACCCCCTCCCTACCTCTAGAGGCCCCCATTCCATCGGGGCCTCCAGCTGCATCCCCTGCAACCTGTCCCCCTCATCGTAGCTGCCAGGTCAACCCCAACATTGGCTCCGAACCTGAGGCACCACACCACTCATGTTCCACCCAAACCCCTCCCTCTGTTGTTCCTTCTGTGGCTGTCCCAGAGGACTTGATGTGGGTATGTGAGGGTCAGCCAGACATGTCCTCTCACATCATGCTGCATATGTGTCTAGAGATACGCATGATGCAAGAGGAAATTGCCAGAGCTCTGGCCACCCTCACTGCCAGTGTCAATTCCCTGGCTGCAGCCATGTCGTCTTCTGTTTCCCAACCTCCTTCCCACACCACCGTCAATGTCTCCCCCTGCAGGTGGTGGGATTGCCTGTTCAGGGGGTGGTGGTGGTTGTGCAGGTGGTGGGAGTGCCTGTTCAGGGGGTGGTGGTGGTTGTGCAGGTGGTGGGAGTGCCTGTTCAGGGGTGGTGGTGGTTGTGCACGTTGTGGGAGTGCCTGTTCAGGGCGCGGTTGTGGGTGTGTACCCTTGCTGTGGTCCTGTGCAGTTGGTGGTACAGGTGTCTGGGTGCGATGTGCTGCAGTCAGATGTGATGACTCCCCTCCCTGCGTTGACCATGAAGGGAGACTTTGGATCACTTTCAGCATGCCCTCCATCATCTTCATGGACAAGGCATGGTGTCTTGAACTCTCTTCCCTTTGGATGGATATCATGTCTCTGATATTCTTGGGCATGTCTTTCCAAGTTCTATCCATCCTATCCAAAACATGGGTCAGTCTGTCCACCACCTGAGGGAATTGGAGCATGTCCTGCAGGGACTCAGACATGTCTGACAGGATAGCCCCTATGGCACGAATGTCCTGCCTCACATCTGACTGCTGTTGGAAGAAGTCCTGCTCCCACTGGCCACCATAGCCAGGTGCAGGCCCTCTCTGCAGGGGTCGGCCATGGATGAGACCAGCAGGTCCAACAGCAGGGGGGGTGGCAGGTAGAAGCCTGTGGACAGGAGAATGGTGCCCAGGGGATACCTGCACCACAACAGTGTTGGTACTTCCCCCAGATGGTGGAGAGGATGCCTGGGATACATTGTATAGGGAGGAGCGTGTAGGGGAATCACCATGTCTGTCCTGGATGTGAGGACTGTGAGGGAGTGATGTCTGTGTTGGGATGCATGTGAGCTGTGGCTGGATAGCTTTATGCTGGGGACAGGCAATCTTTAGTTTTGGAGGAGGCTGAGGCACTTTGCTGGGCGGAGGGTGTGATGCCTTTCAAGATTTGGGCAATGTGGTAAGATTTCTGTTCATGGCATCAGAATCGTCATCCCCGGAGAGGATGGACATATAGTCACCATCATCTTCCAATGCTTCATCCTCAGGTACTTCCTCCTCCTCCTCTTGCGCAGTACTTGCAGCCGACATAACTGCCTGGAGGAGCAGTGGATTTTCCCCTCTGATTGCCCGTCGCCCAACACTGGTGGAAGGTCCCTCATCGTCATCATCCCCTGGAACACAGAGGTTGCAACCGTATTAGTAATTGACCTAGCATAAGATGTGGTGCAACACAAGGGTTGAATTAACTGTACTTTGCATCAACAGATGACGTACATGTGACCTGGTTTGGGTACCCCTACAAATGACAGCTCACACCATAGCACTGAGGTGTTAAACGGAGATGTGCACTGGTGTGATTGGTTGCTGGACTAGGTGTGGGACTAAGAGTAGGGTTAGGCTTTCTATTGGAAGTAGGGACTAGGGCTTCCTGTGTTATTGGTTGTTGGGACTAGGGCTAGGGTTAGGCCTTTATTTGGAAGTAGTGATTAGGGCTTCTGGTGTGATTGGTTGCTGGACTCGGTGTGGGACTAAGAGTAGGGTTAGGCTTTCTATTGGAAGTAGGGACTAGGGCTTTCCTGTCCCATTGGTTGCTTGGACTAGGGTTGGGACTACTGGTAGGGCTAGGGCCTCTATTGGACGTAGAGATCAGGGTTTTTGAACTGATTGGGTGCTTGGACTAGGGCTAAGATTGGCTGTAAGGTCCTGGTCTCCTATTGGTTCTAGATTTTTAGGGCTAGTGTTGTGATTGGATAGTGTTAGGGCTAGGGTCCCCAATGGCTGACGGGGTCACCTGATTACTAGGGCTATAAAAGGCCAGGGTTAGGGCGTCTCAGCCCAGGCGTCGAGGCTAAGGGCAGAGAGGACAAGGGCAGTTGCCTGTTTGAGCCTGTTCGAGACTGGCCAGGGCCAGAAATGCTGCCCATTTTCCCATTTAGCAACACCCAGGCCACACCATCCACATCCACAAACAGAGCAACACACTCACACCAAATGTACACCACGCACAACACTATGCACAGATTAATGTACCAGCATGCACTACTAACCCAACCAAACCACATCTATACACCCTACTATCCCAACTACCACACATATCCACCATCACCTACAAACAGTACACAACTCTATCCTATACCACTAACCAATACACTCATCACTAACACAACGCCAATCGACACCATACATAACTACATCCCATCCAGACACACGCTCCCTGCTGTAATTACACCTAACATACCACCTTTTATCACTAACACACATATAATCATCCTTCCATCATTTGTCCAACAAACACCCTCCTCTCCCTTCTACCATAATAACACTAACGCACAACACACACACTGCAGACCACCACACTTTTTAACTCTTGCAACAAACCAGTCTAACACAAACACTCTTACCTCTACTTCATTCCCACCTACACACATCATACACTCTACTCATAAACACATCACCACCCCTCTACCGTACAACCTCCTCTCACAAACAATACTATACAACCAAATCCATTGCATGAAACATATACATCAGCACCCCTTTTCACTACTCCTCAAAAACAAAACATATCACACACACCAGCACAAGATCTTCAAAGCACAACACCTCATAATACTTACCATCACAAAATACAAACATACACCCACCTTTCAAACAACACAAAGGAACCAACTCCAATGCCAAGCTTTCTCTCTTCCACCACACCTAACACAGATACAGCAACACAGCAACTCTCTTCTAACCGCCTCTCATCCATTGGACAATTTAGAACCTTACTACATGACTC
The DNA here is from genome assembly GCA_963921515.1 of Calotriton arnoldi. NCBI lineage: Eukaryota > Metazoa > Chordata > Amphibia > Caudata > Salamandridae > Calotriton > Calotriton arnoldi. The sequence goes on from CAWUFW010025764.1 coordinate 12,803, forward strand.
ACATGCTGCACCACCACCCCTGACTCATACACCTTCCGCATTAAACACACGCAAACAATATAAGCAACATGCCATACCTCACAACTTCGCTTCCCCATGTCTACTTCACAACAATGTTACACCACGAAAACAACACAGCACTCCAACTCACTCTCAAACACCATCTCCACCACATACACATGCAGACCCATCAAAATGCCTTCTTAGCATGCTGGATGAGGAACATGATACTGAACAGCTACACGATTACTATCCTAATACAGCTAATGCCAGCTCTAAAAACACACCTGCTACAAACCCACAAAATACTGATCACTCTTCTACAAAACAAAGTCTCACTATCACCAAAGGCCACTCTCTAAACCAGAGGTCTTCAAACTTTTGTCGGCTGAGCCCCCCCATCTAAACCTTTTTACACGTCGAGCCCCCCCACCACCACCACCACCTGACAAAAAAGTTCTGGAAGCTGGTACTCTGCATCATTGATGGCCCTTCCCTCCTGCAGAGCCCAGGTCGTATAGGGCAAATAATATTAAATAAAGTAAGAGTGTTTAGTAAACTGAAGTTTTTTTAGTGCTTGTGCTTATTCTAAAGTTCAAATGAAAAGTCTCCAAGAAAAAATTAGCACAAAAAATTACATTGGTGCTTTATTTTTCACATAAAACACAAAAATTAGGATAGATTAGCAAAAACACTCCCAAAACACAGGTGTGGGGTGTGCCTGTTTTTCTCCATAGAGACAATGTGTGGATGGATTCTTGCTTCTGCCATCCTTAGGTTGTGCTCCACTTCCAGTCTTGAGCATTACCTGGAAACGGGAGTGCTCACAAAATTTTGTAATATATTTTTTGCAGTTTTATATAGCGCGAACATGACCCAAAGGTATTGGAGCACTTTACAGGAGCATCTTTTACATTACACAAGCACACATTCATTTTTTGTAAGCACAGGGAGATTAAATGATTTGCCCAGAATCACAGGATGTTGAGCAGACACCAAGAATTGAACCTGGTTCCCCAGCTCTACAGTCATCAGCTCTGGCTGTTGCTCCACATCCTTACCCCTAAACAAGATATCAGAAAAGGGGTTCCACAAAACATGCTTTCTGACACGATTGAAAAATCCATGATTATGTGGAGTATAGCCAAGTGTTGCCATGTCAGTAGGAGGCCTGCCACAGTTTTCCAAGAAGGCCTAGGGGACATTTACATCATACACATGTGATATAAGTGATTCAAGAGGATATATACATCTTTATTCTCTAGCAGCATCAAGAGTCAATGTGTTAGCATAGTTGGCTTATAAAGAAGATTGCCTTCCAAAGCTTCAGAAATAGCTGCACAAGAAAACATTTAAATTTGGTCTACGAAAGAAGTGAGGACAGATGGTAGGCATACTTCACAATATTTGTTATATTAGGCTTGTGGACTCAGCTCTAGGGATTGGAACATGTTATACTAGCACCAGCGACTTTAATCAAGGTCAAATTCATTTTTCGTAAGTCACTGGTAAATTAAGTAATTTTGCCCAGGATCACATGATGTTCAGCCGATACTAGGACTCGAACCGGGGTCCCCAGAACCAAAGTCAGCACCTATGGCATTAATGCCAAATCTGCTCCTCCTTGAAACATCCAACGTCCCCACTAGTAGTGGGACGAAGGGGAAAGGAGCGAGGCTTTAAAAAAATAATACAAAAAGCTCTTCACTCTTACCTGCCAGAGAATGGAATCTTCAGGAAGGATACAACCATTGTAAATTCCTTGCAGTGAAACGTACTTCCAACGTGGGAAGCAACATGGGGTGCAACTAGACCCGAACTTCGGGGGGGGGGGCTAAGACTCCCAGCCAGGGCTGGCCCTAACACTGATCGCACACGTGAGAGGGACAGGTGAGTGAAGTGTCACATGAGCAGGGTAAGTAGTGTGCTTGTGTGACTGCAGGGTGAGGTACAGGGTGAACTCGTGTGACTGCAGGGTGAGGTACAGGGTGAACAGCGCAAGAGCATTGTAGTGCAGAGTGCAGAGTGATCACTGTGAGTGCAGAGTGTGCGGTGTGCTCATGTAAGTGGAGGGAGAACGGTGTGAGTTCATGGTGAGTGGCATAAGTGCAGTGTGGTCACTGTGAGTGCAGGGTGAGCGGGTGGTGTGAGTGCATGGTGATCAGTGTGAGTACATTGTGATCCCTGAGAGTGCAGGGTGAGTGTGAAAGTGAAGGGTGAGAATGAGGAGTGAGTTGTCTGAATGCAGGGTGCATTTCCAGACACAGTTGAAGTTACTCAGCATGTTATTGAGGCTTGGCATAGGGTTTCAGATATAAGTTAAACTATTGCTTTTATGGCATTATTCAGGCTCCAGGGATCGAGGGTGGAGGAAATAAATATTGTGCTCATCCTGCAACAAACTTCCAGTCTTGCGATTAGGGTTGCCAGCTCGTTATATTGATGTCCCAGACGGTACAAAAATAAGCAGTCCCCTAAAGCCTATTTTCAGCACTTATCTGTGCATACTTGGAACAGCAAAAATAAATAGAAAGCATTTTTAATTGTGTTCTAAGGCTGCCTGAATGATCCATGACTGATAATTAAAGGGAACAAAGATTGAAAAGTCATATTACAAATGAATACATACTATTTTGTTTATAACCCTATTTAGTGTCAAGACAAGGCTTTGCAGGCTCTTTAAACAACACGTGGCTGGCATTTTTCTTCTGTTAACCCTACTTTATATTCATATTAATAAAATGCATTCTCACACTAAGGCAGTAAAAAGTAAAATCCAAATGTAAGGAATAGGCAGAGTGGGGCCCCAGGGGTTACTGAAACCAGAAAACAAACAGCCTCTGTAATCAGTTTACAAAGGTATGTAAATATACACATGGTCTTTAACAGGCGCGCAACGCCCATAGGGCTCAGAAGGCTTCAGCCCCCCCCGCCCCCTTGTGTGTGTCAGCCAGGGCTGAGACAACTTCCCGGGCACACACACAGAAAGTTTTTGAGCTGCTGTAGGCTGGCTGATCTGGCGTCCGTCTTATCGCAGCCGCACCCGAGTACTTCACAGGTCTTTAAAAGACCATTTACTTGTTAACGAGGCTTTGTTGTTTCTTCACCCCTGAATTAGCCCGTCCCCCGAAATTTTTATTAGCCACCCCCACCCCCCAAAAAATGTTTGGCTCTAGTTGCGCCTCTGGTGTGGATCATTTGTGTTTTTAAGTTTTCCAATTCGCTTTTAGAAAAATATTTTTTAACTTTGAACACCGTCTGCAATTTGCAACTTTTTAACTAGATAGCCTCTGCTTAAGTTTCTATGACTTTGACACAGGCTCAGATTAGACTTTACTTTCTTGGAATTCACAGCCGCAAGTAAAAACTACAATACCCAGTATTCCAGTGTGATAGTTACAACAAACGTGATCAAAGTAAACAAATGAACATCCATAAAGAAGCAGATGGGGACATTGTCGTCATTCTCTAGTCCTCTTTCTTTGCTGCTTGTGTTAGCCGACATAAGTGCCATTCCTTGTTTTGTTAGTTCAAAGTTTCAGTGATAAATATAGTAATATTTATCTTTGATTCTGGAATAAAATCTGTTGGCATCTCATTCTGGGCACTGTGCAGCACCCGCTTTGACGTGGAGCCAGTGTGGGTGCGACTGTGGTTTGCTACAGTGATGCTGCGACAGGTGCCACCGCCTCAGCACATGTTGCAGCAGAAGGCCACGCTTAAGGTTTTAGACGTCACATGGATCGAGGAGAGCTCCAGTGGGCAGTCTCCCCGTGAGCTGTCCTATTTCAATCTCTGCCCTCCCTGCAAGTTTCAACAGCAGCTAGGGCCGTGGGGTCTGATTGCATTGCTGAACACTGATAATCCTTAGTCCCCCTTTGTCACTCACCTCCACACAGACATGGCTGAAGAGCATGGGTACGTGAGACAGGACACAACAGTAAGAATTGACAGTATCTAAATCGGTGGCGGCAGGCATGTCAAAGGCCTAAAAAAAATACAGGACCTCCTGTCTGACCGGTTTGGACTTACAAAGTGTCGCAGTACGGACACACCCTGTGGGTGCAGGAGGGTCCCCAAAGTGTGGATCAGAGATAAGAGTAATCCGGAACAAAGGCATACTCTTTTGACAAGTTGCAGATCCGAAGACCTCTCCCCCCTCCCCCCCAACACCGTCGTGTGTGTCAGCCACGGCTGAGACAGCTTCCAGGGCACACACACAGACAGTTTTTGAGCTGCCAGCCCCACCCGAGTACTTCACAGGTCTTTAAGACCATTTACATGTTAACGAGGCTTTGTTGTTTTTTCACCCCTTCTTAGAGCCCCTGCATCTCCACTCTGCCTATGGCTGAGACACACGACTGGCGCCTGGAATGGAACAATGTAAGGTGAAGTGGTGGAGTGCGCGCCCCCCCTGAGGGGATGCTGCGCCCCCCCAGGGGGGCGCGCCCCACAGTTTGAAGACCTATGCTCTAAACTGTCTACTAGCAAATGCTCGATCCCTCTCTAAAAACAAGCATCACATCTACGACCTTCTCACAGATGCAAAACCAGACATACTATTCATAACCGAATCATGGTTGGGAGAGGATATGGCTCCAGTCCTGCATGAAGCCATTCCTCTAGGCTATCAAATAATCACCCAAAATCGTATAGCCAAAAAAGGAGGTGGTCTAGCTGTTGTATTCAGGCAAACAATACACATCACTAAAATTGACGACATCTCCATAAAGAATTGTGAGGCTCTTCTAACAAGATGCAATTCTACATCGTCTTCCTCCTGTAACTTCCTGCTCCTTTACAGACCTCCACCTAGCAAGGCGACATTCCCAGACGCACTTCTAGACACAGTTTCAAACCTGATAACAATACACTCCAACACATCTCACACGATGAATTTATGGACCTGGTCAAAGCAAGCAGGCCTGCCAGCAGCCCTTCTGACCCCTGTCCACCACAAACTTTCAAGACAATTCTTTTAACAACCTCTGCTGCCACTCCAGTAAGAAGAATCATCAACGATTCCTTCACTACCGGAATATTTCCAGAAGAACTAAAAAAATCACACATACGCCCTTTACTGAAGAAAACAAACTTGGACCCACTGAACCCTGACAACTACAGACCCATTACAAATGGACCTTTCCTGGGCAAACTGATAGAAAGAGCAGTGTTCGCCCAGATGTCACAATTCATTGAAGAGAATGACATACTTTCAGACTTCCAAACATGATTCCGTCCGGGAAGAGGCACTGAATCTGCTCTCCTTGCCATCTGGGATGACCTGAAGAATACAGTTGACCGCAACAGTGTTGCTGCGCTACTCCTCTTGGACCTCTCGGCTGCCTTTGACATGGTTGACCATGACACTCTGAAACAAAGACTCTATGAAGCCGGCATAGAGGGAACTGCTCTAGACTGGATCGCGTCCTACCTTCGAAACAGAACTAATGTCATCCATACCCCACCTTTCTCATCCAAACCGTACTCCACAAAAACAGGGGTCCCTCAAGGTTCTATCATCTCGCCCATGCTTTTCAACATTTACATTAAGTCATTACCAGTACTGATCAATCAATTTCACCTCACGTGCTATAACTATGCAGATGACACGCAAATACTCCTTCAACTGGAATGCCCCAAAGACATTGGAAAATCACCAATTTTCAGCTGTCTCAGAGTCGTGGATCAATGGATGACTTGGAGCCATCTCAAATTGAATACTTCAAAAACGGAAATACTCACGTGTGGCGATTGGAAACACTACAACCTGCTTGCCACATGGCCTAATGAACTGGGATCACCACCTAAAGTATCGAAGGAAGTAAGAAACCTCGGAATGACCATGGACTCCAAGCTGTCAATGAATGCCCAAGTGGACAAACTAGCAAGATCAAGCTTTGTCACTATAAAAACGCTGCGACGAATTTTCCCTCATTTGGGATTTCCGCACAAGGTCCAAGCTACCATCTCCCTTGTTCTGTCCAAACTCGTTTACGCCAATAGCCTCTACCACGGATCACCTTTAACAACCATGAAAAGACTACAATGGATTCAGAACTCGGCTGCCAGACTACTCTTGCATATCAAACCGCGAGACCACATCTCCCCTGCCTTGAAAGCCCTGCATTGGTTACCGGTTGCCAGAAGATCCACATTCAAGCTGCTTTGTATCACCCACAAAGCAATACATGGAATGGGACTGCTCTTCATCAGGAATAAAATCACCAAACACATTCAACAGAGGAACCTCCGCTCTAAAGGAGCATCTCGCCTCAAAACCCCAAGATACAAGAAAAAAACCATGGGTGGCACATCCTTCTCTGTTCAAGCAGCCAAACTATGGAACTCTTTACCCCCCAACATAAGATCCACCGACAACCACCTTATCTTCAGAAAACTACTTAAGAATTGGCTCTTCCCCACATAAGCACCATACGCAAACAGAAATTTACAGCATATCCCTCTGTATATAAGCATTTGTTTTCACTTTAGACATGTACCTATCTTTGTGTATTGCTTTGTATAAAGATGTAGAATAATTATGTTGTTGAGAGAAAATAAAATAATAATAATAATAATAAATAAATAAATAAAAATCATCTTTGGTCTACATGTACTTACTTCCATTGTGCATCTATGTACCTTCCATGTACTTGGATCTGTGTCTCTGTTACTTTTCTCCTGAAAAAGCATATCCAATGCACTACCCTATTTCTCATCCTGTGCCTCTATCAATATCTTTAATCTACATATACTTACCTCCTTTATGTATCTATATACTTTCAATGTACTTATGGATCTATATATTTATCACTTTCTTCTAATTTAGCATTTCCAAGGCACTACCCTATTTCTCAGCCTATACTTCTCTCAATATATCTTCTAGCCCAACCTTCTGACTCATCTCAAACTTCTTTCTACTACTCTTTCCAATGCACTACCCTATCTCTCATCCTATACATTTATCAATATATCCTCTACATCCACACTCTCATTTATCCCAAACCCCATACCACTACTATGATCCCCAAAATAACCCTTTCTAGACTCTCTCCTACTCTACCCCTCCTTGCATCATCTGACATCTCTTTTACTATACCGATCCCCTAAAACAAACCTTTCTAAGCTCTTCCCTCTGACTCCTCCCCTCCAAAACTCCTTTTTACTCATCCAAAAGCCTCCTCCTACTGCTAAGACCTAAAAAAAAAAAAAAAAAAAAAACATCCTTCACTTTTTTATCCCTCCACTATCCTTTTCAATCAAAATTAACAGACTAACATGTTCACTTCTCAAATTCCATATTCAACTATACTAATTCACCACTAATCCTTTATGGGTTCCAGAGTAGCGTGCTACTCGCCAATAAAGCGTCTCAACACCCCATCAGGGTTACAAGCGCTATATAAATGCAAACCTTTTCTACCCTCCCCAACCCTTCTCAATCCAAATAACTGACTAACATACCCACTACTAAAATTACTTTCATGTTTCACCATACTAATTCAACACTAATACTTATGGGTTCCAGTGTAGCGTGCTACTTGCGCTTCAAAACCCCATCAGAGGTAGCAAGCGCTATATAAATACAAACCTCTTTCCCTCTTCTATCCCGCCACCTACCCTTCTCTACCCAAATAACTGAATAACATATCCACTACTCAAATTACTTCATATTTTACTATACTAATTTTCAACACTAATCCTTAATGGGTTCCGGAGTGGCGTGCTACTCGCCAGAAAAGCGCTTCCACACCCATCAGGGGTAACAAGTGCTATATGAATGCAAACCTTTCTTCCCTTTTTATCCCTCCGCTATCCTTCTCACTCCAAATAACTGACTAATATCCACCACTGAAATTACTTTCATATTTCACCATATTAATTCACCACTAATCCTTTATGGGCTTCCGGAGTAGCGTGCTTCAACACCCCATCAGGGGTAACAAGCGCTATATAAATACAAACCTTTTTTCCTCCTCTATCCTTCTGCTATCATTCCAAATCCAAATAACTGACTAACCTATCCACCACTTAAAATGTACTTGCATGTTTCACTATACTAATTCAACAATAATCCTCTATGGGTTCCGGAGTAGCGTGCTACTCGCCGAAAAAGCGCTTCGACGCCTTGTCAGGGGTAGTAAGCGCTATATAAATGCAATTACAATTACAATACAATACAATACATTGCACAAGCAAACTCACCAGCTCCAGCCACAACTTTCTGTCCTTTTGCAATCCCCGCTGATGTCAACTGCTGAACCATGCTCCTCATAGGTTTTGTTGACAAAGCCGTCCGTGATCCAGCAGCTGTAGAGGGAAGTGACACCATTCTCAATGATCTGCATTACTAATTTACAAACAGGCACATGTGACACTTATAATATGTATGTAACTTTGTAAACAACGACTGCAGATTCTATGCAGAAGGGGATTTTGATCTTTGTCATTGTTTAGTAATCTATGATAGGGAAACACTTCACGCCACAATTACCTGATGGACAGGTGCGAGAGGGTTTCACTGTGGCAGCCAGGATGTCTTGCATTCCCCGGCATGGTGTTGTACGCTGCACTGGTGTCATTCTGTCAGCAGCTGTGATGAGACATTCATGTCCATATTTCAGTACACCAGATGGTAGCTATGAGATAACATGTATATGTCATTCTCAATGACCATTGATAGGATATTCCTGGACAATGTGCAGCATGTTTACCTCATGGACTTTACAAGTGGGCCCCTGCTCACATGCAGCAATTGCCAGCTGTTAACTCCACACAGCACTGACATCAATGAGATGACACATCAACAGACAAACTTGTATGAGAAGGTTACTGATAGTTCAAGGAAGGGGATAAATGATCAGGACTCCTCCGCATTACATTGATTACACCTTCACCATTAAGACTAACATGTTACATGAGTATGATGTTGTCTGTTGACAAGTCGAAAGGAGTGTACATCACCAGACTGACCAGTATCACATTTGCACATCAGTTCAAACATTGCATTGCAGAGTTCATGTGTGAGATGTGCAATAGTCAGGTACATAATGTGGCTCATTTGTGCTTCCCTACCCATGAAGTCACAAAGCTCATTTTGGAATGAGAGATCACACATTCAATCAATCAATCAATCAATCTATTTGTAAAGCGCGCTACTTACACGTGAGGGTTTCAAGGCGCTGAGGGGAGGGGGGGAGCTGCTACTGTTCGAATAGCCAGGTCTTGAGCAGTCTCCTGAAGGTCAGTAGGTCCTGTGCCTGCCGTAGGTGGAGGGGGAGGGTGTTCCATGTCTTGGCGGCTAGGTGGGAGAAGGATCTACCGCCGGTGGTTGTTCTTCGGATGCGGGGAACAGTGGCGAGGGCGTGGTCGGCGGAGCGGAGCTGGCGGGTGGGGGTGTAGAAGTTGAGGCGGCAGTTGAGGTACGCTGGTCCGGTGTTGTGGAGTGCTTTGTGTGCGTGGGTGAGGAGCTTGAAGGTTATCCTCTTGTTGACGGGGAGCCAATGCAGGTCTTTCAGGCGGGGTGTGATGTGGCTGCGGCGCGGGATGTCGAGGATCAGACGTGCTGAAGCGTTCTGGATGCGTTGGAGCCGTTTGAGGAGTTTCGCCGAGGCTCCGGCGTAGAGGCGTTTCCGTAATCCAGTCTACTGCTGACGAGAGCCTGGGTGACCGTCCTTCTAGTTTCGGTGGGGATCCACTTGTAGATCCTGCGAAGCATACGGAGGGTGTTGAAGCAGGAGGAGGAGACGGCGTTGACCTGCTTCGTCATGGAGAGGGTGGAATCGAGGATGAACCCTAGGATGCGTGCATGGTCGGTGGGTGTGGGGGCCGTTCCTAGCGAGGAGGGCCACCAGGAGTCATCCCAAGCCGAGGGGGTGGACCCGAGGATGAGGACCTCCGTTTTGTCTGAGTTCAGCTTCAGCCGGCTGTTTCTCATCCAGTCGGCGACGGCCGTCATTCCCTCGTGGAGGTTGGTTTTGGCTGTGTGAGGGTCTTTGGTGAGGGAGAGGATCAGCTGGGTGTCGTCGGCGTAGGAGATGATGTTGAGGTTGTGCAGTCGGGCGATGCGGGCGAGCGGGGCCATGTAGACGTTGAACAGCGTGGGGCTGAGGGATGAGCCCTGGGGTACGCCGCAGATGATCTCGGTGGCTTCGGAGCGGAAGGGAGGAAGGCAGACGCTCTGTGTTCTACCGGAGAGGAAGGAGGTGGTCCAGTCCAGGGCCTTCTCTTGAATCCCTGCGTCGTGGAGGCGTGCGCGTAGGGTGAGGTGGCAGACCGTGTCGAAGGCGGCCGACAGGTCCAGGAGGATGAGGGCCGCGGTTTCACCGTTGTCTATCAGGGTTCTGATGTCGTCGGTGGCGGCTAGGAGGGCTGTCTCGGTGCTGTGGTTGCGGCGAAATCCGGACTGGGACGAGTCCAGAATGCTGTTTTCCTCGAGGAACCTGGTAAGTTGTATGTTGACGGCCTTCTCGATGACCTTCGCCGGGAATGGGAGCAGGGAGATGGGTCGGAAGTTTTTGAGGTCCTTGGGGTCAGCCGTGGGTTTCTTCAGTAGGGCGTTGATCTCGGCGTGTTTCCAGTCCTCAGGGAAGGTCGCTGTCTCGAGGGAGCTGTTGATGGCCTTCCGGAGGTGGGGTGCGATGACGGTGCTGGCCCTGTTGAAAATGTGGTGTGGGCATGGATCTGTCGGGGATCCGGAGTGTACGGAGTTCATGATCTTGATGTTGTCGCTGATGTCTATGTTGGTCCAGGAGGTCAGGCGGTTGGTGCGAGTGGTGGTCGTGGGTGTCTCGGTGGTTGCCGGGGCGGTCGCGGTGTTGAAGCTGTCGGTGGTTGCCATGGCGATCGTGGTGTTGAAGCTGTCGTGGATCTTGCGGTGGAAGAAGGTGGCCAGTGAGTCGCATAGTTCTTGCGAGGGTGGGATGTCGTTGGCGCTGGAGTTGGGGTTGGAGAGTTCTTTCACGATGTTGAAGAGCTCTTTGCTGTTGTGTGCGTTGTTGTCTAGGCGGTCTTTGAAGGAGGCTCTCTTGGCGGATCTGATGAGGTGGTGGTGGTTGCGGGTGGCGTCCTTGTGAGCTGCGTAGCTTTCCGGGGTTCGTTCGCGGGTCCAGTTCTTCTCTAGCTTACGGCAGGTTTTCTTGGATGCCTGGAGGTCTCGGGAGAACCAGCTCGCTTTCTTCCTGGTGTGGCTGGTGGTGAGTTTCTTGAATGGGGCAAGGGCATTGGCGCAGTCTTCGATCCATTGTCTGAGGTTGTGGGCTGCGGCGTCCGGGTCGGTCGGGTCTGCGGGTGGGTTTTGGGCGAGGGTGGTGGTTAGCTGGTCATCGGTGACTTTGCTCCAGCAGCGGCATGGCATCTGTTGGGTGCGGTGGGATGTGGCGGGTTTCCGAAAGGTGAAGTGGATGCAGCGGTGGTCAGTCCAGTGGAGTTCGGTGGTGTGGTTGAAGCAGACGTGGGTGCTTGCTGAGAAGATGGGGTCCAGCGTGTGGCCGGCGGAGTGGGTGGGCATCGTGACGAGTTGTCTGAGTCCGAGGTTGGCGAGGTTATCGATCAGGGTGGAGGAGTTGGGGTCGTTGTTGTTCTCGAGGTGAAAGTTCAGGTCCCCGAGGAGGATGTAGTCCGTGGAGGCGAGGGCGTGCGTGCTGACGAGGTCGGCGATGGAGTCGCAGAACAGTGGTCGGGGTCCGGGGGTCTGTAGACGAGTGTTCCTCTGAGGGTGCTGTTGGGGTCGGTGTGGATCTGGAAGTGCAGGTGTTCGGCGGTGCAGAGGGTGTCAGCGTCGTTAGTCGAGATGTTGAGGGTGTTCTTGTGGATGATGGCGATTCCTCCTCCTACTCCGTTGGTGCGGTCCTTGCGGATGATCTTGTAGCGTTCCGGGATGGCTATGGCGATGTCGGGTGCTGAGGAGGGGTTCAGCCAGGTCTCGGTCAGGAAGGCGACGTCAGGGGTGTGGGTGTCCAGTAGGTCCCAGAGTTCGACGGAGTGTTTCCTGGCGGAGCGGGTGTTTAGGAGGATGCAGCGAAGGTGGTTGGATTGATTGGCGGATGGGTTGGCGGGCTGGATGCTGGTGTAGCTGCAGTTTCGGCAGGTGAAGGGTCCGTGGGTGTGTTTCGGGGCGGCCAGGTAGCAGGAGCTTGAACGTCCAGTGTTGAGTGCGTGGAGGGCTCCGGTGGCGTAGTGGAGACGGGTGTTGTGGCGGTCGCGGGGGCCAGGGGATCTGGCGCTGGGCGCGGTCCAGGCACGGACGGGCGCAGACGGGCTTGCCTTAGGCGCACCTTCGGCACGCCGGCGGCGCGCCCGCTGCGCGCGCCCGCTGCGCGCGCCCGCTGCGCGCGCCGCTGCGCGCGGCCGCTCGCGGTCTGCATAAGAGTGCTGATGGGAGGGAGGAGCAGCTGGGTGGCGGGAGCGGGGCGGCGAATGGGCTGACAGGGGGCGGGGCCGCAGGGAGGCAGCGGCGGGAAAAGTGCGGCGAAAGTGACCGGCTCAGCAGCGGCTGAGACCGGGGGCAGGCGGAGGCAGTAAGCGGGCAGGTCAAGCAGGAGACAGCAGCAGGAGACCAGGGTGAGCAGGCGGCAGCGGCGTGGGGGCAACCTAACCTGAAGGCAGGGTCAGAGGTCGCTCCCTGCGCCGCTCGCGATCTCCTTAAGAGTGCTGATGGGAGGGAGGAGCAGCTGGGTGGCGGGAGCGGGGCGGCGAATGGGCTGACAGGGGCGGGGCCGCAGGGAGGCAGCGGCGGGAAAAGTGCGGCAAAGTGACCGGCTCAGCAGCGGCTGAGACCAGGGGCAGGCGGAGGCAGTAAGCGGGCAGGTCAAGCAGGAGACAGCAGCAGGAGACCAGGGTGAGCAGGCGGCAGCGGCGTGGGGCGACCTAACCTGAAGGCAGGGTCAGAGGTCGCTCCCTGCGCCGCTCGCGATCTCCTTAAGAGTGCTGATGGGAGGGAGGAGCAGCTGGGTGGCGGGAGCGGGGCGGCGAATGGGCTGACAGGGGGCGGGGCCGCAGGGAGGCAGCGGCGGGAAAAGTGCGGCAAAAGTGACCGGCTCAGCAGCGGCTGAGACCAGGGGCAGGCGGAGGCAGTAAGCGGGCAGGTCAAGCAGGAGACAGCAGCAGGAGACCAGGGTGAGCAGGCGGCAGCGGCGTGGGGGCGACCTAACCTGAAGGCAGGGTCAGAGGTCGCCTCTGACCTTTGTTATGTCCATCCTTTGAGCGTCCTCTGTTTGCATACTCCATTTCCAACATCATGGTAGTACTTAGCTGACAACGGATGGTGTCTTGTACAGAAGACATCCTAACCTCATATGTCAACCACTCACTTATATATGTGAATACAGTAGAAGAGGAAGCAAGCAGAATGCAACATTTGACTAGGATCCCACATTGTGGGTAAGTTGAGAAGCTTTGATGGTTGCCGCCTGCACTGGATTTGCGTTGTGCTTTTCAGCCAAGTGATTTGAAAATTTCACTTCCTGAAGATTCACCTTAGCAGCCCATACACCGATCTCAAAAGAACCCAACTGGCATCAATGCGAGCCTCATCCACACCAATTTCAATATGATTTTACCATTAATATTTTGCAAGAGAGTTTTCAAATCATTGAATTGCAATCCAGTTGTGTGTAGGACACTTCATATGACACAATGTACTATTTTATGTCCATTCTGCACTCACTTGGCATACATTTTGTGTCATCCTTTCAGTATCCACCATGGTCTGATCTGGTATGTGGTTAAATGCCATCTGTGAGCATATTGTGATGCAGGACAACAGTGTTGTACAACACATACAACATACAGTGGAGATTAAAGGCGCATTTCATGAGCATTTAGGTACATTATTCTTGGGTTTACTTACCATGGCCCTGCACCTGCCCAGTGTATGGTCCCTGACCAGATGTCACAGCCAACCTTGTAGCAGAAGTCAATGTGGGTGTTGGAATCTGGGAGGACATAATTGGACCTACAATGATAAGTGTGTTTGCAACTTTACATTTCTGCTGCCACATGTGATGCACTCAATTTCAGGCACAAAGGATAAGCACAAGCAGTTGTGGGCACTACCGTTGCAGAAGTGTGTAGCACTAAATATCATGAGTGATCCCACATTTAACTTATAATGGCCCCACTGCCTAGAAGCAACGTCTATCAAAATGACATGACGACAAATCTTGAGGTAAGGTCCACTATCGTGTTTTGTTAATGGCCAAAAAACAAGCCATCCAATGAAAACATATATAACCAGCTGGGTGGACTGGGCAATTTCATGTATAGTTAAAACATACTAAGTTGGACAGTGGATGCATTCTCAATACTCCTGACAATAGTATCTCACTTCTTGTTCATCATTGTCATATTTGTTAACATTGAATTTCTTGGTTTGGTCTACAAAAACAATTACAATATAGTGGGGACTCTTTTTTGACTAGTTGTGGCACTCGAATCCAGGATTGAGTTCCCAGTTCTGGAACTGTTGGTGGAATACATGTAATGTTCCCAAATTACAAAGGTATGATGAGCCAAGATATATTATATTTTGTCTTTCGCTATTCATAAATGTAATTTGCTAAAGGTAAATGTCCATTAAGAACTCCAATAGTTGTTAAGCTAGTTTTTCCTCTCCAGTTACCTTTGATATTCGGGCCCTATATGTCCCTCTGTTGTCTGCTGACAATGTATGCATTTCGACCATCTCCTGACCAGTTTGACTTACCAGTTAGTGATGGTGGTAAGCGTTGCTCTGGATGATGTTGTTTCCTCCCAGAAGATGCAGGGACCTCTGCTACTGTGGTTCTCTGTGCTCTGGCTGAATGTGTCAATAGGTGAGAAGAGAGAAAAGTCACCAAATGGAAAATGTACATGTGGAACTTGTCAGACATTTCCTCATATCTTCTGCATGCTAACAGTATTGTGAAGTACTGCCACAGCCGGTGCAGGTAGGAGCAGTGGGGCGTTGGGGATGTAATGGCGTGGCAGGATGGGAAATAGACAATGGAATATGTGAATGAAGTTTTTGAGATAAGGATTCTCTCACCTTCTGCTTTGTGATTTTGGCTGGCACAAGGTGAGTTACTTTTTGGATAATTTGTATTTATTTTCCCTATTCTGTTGTCAGTTGATTTTCCTCTGCACCGCAACCCCCACCCCATTACGTTCTCGACTGACCCAGCCGCGTCTGGATAAGTGGAAGGGGCACTTTGTCAATTGCTACTTAACAGTGTTAGGTATATACGGCAGCAGTACTGGGCCCATGTTTTCAATAGTGGGAGAGGAATTTGCCATTTCTAATACAGAGGATTCTGGGACTTGTGGTGCAACATACAGAGGGTAACACATGAGCCTCTGACTGACTATATTTTTATATAAACTTTGGACAACTTCCTTACTCACAATGGCAGTGCAACACAGACAATCTTTTCAAATACTTATTCTTGTCATCCCATTTACCTGGTACCACGTTGCGGACATCACTCACAGGCAACCCATGGAGCATGTGGGGGTGGATTGTAGTGAGGATATCCTCCTCTAGTGGGGTGAGACGGAGGCGGGGTCCAGAGTGTGGGGCAGGGAGAATCCTGTTCAACTCGATCCTGGAGTACTTCTCCTTCACCCTCTGCTTTTCATCCTGCCACTTCTTCTTGATGTCCCGGACTGTGCACCTCTCCTCTCCCAATGCTGTGACAGCAGTGGCTAAATGCTGCCATTGAGCTGCCTTCTGTGTGCCACTGGTGCAGTAAGGTGGGAGACCATATAGGCGTTTGTGGTGCCTCACAATGAACTCCACAATCATGTTGGTCTCCTCAGTAGTGAAGTTCTTCTTCCTCCTCATTCGGTACATTTTCCTCTAGTGATGAACAGCGAATGAAAACAGGAACACTCTGTGGCCAAACCTGTTCCCTGATTGTGTGCTGCTTTTATATGGTTTGTGGTGCTGGTCTTGCAGTTAGTGTTAATTGACTTCAGCTGGAGCATGGTGGGGGATGGTAGGCACTTGAAATGATCTTCAGGCCCAAATGCGGGTATTCCGGCCCGGAATCGGAAATTCCGGCCCGGATTCGGAAATTCCGGCCCGGAATCAGAAATTCCGGACCTGGAGAGGGAATCCCGGCCCAAATGCGGGATTGACGCTCCGGGTGCGGAAATTCCGGCCCGATTGCGAAAATTCCGTCCCGATTGCGGACGTAAAGTTAGTAGTCATAAGTGCCTTCTGTGAATACCAAAAGTAGTAAGTCCCTTCTGTGAATACCAAAAGTAGTAAGTTTAGGATTTTGTCTGAGATTAGTTCTGTGAATCGGCCCCTTTGTAACTAAATCAATGCACCGCTGTCAGTCATACCACTGCACTCACCTCCACCACTACACAGACATGTAGGTCTGGTGGTTTTGTTGTTTACCTTTTAGGCCACTTCATGAAACGCCCGAGTTATTCGTTCCATCAATCATCTCTGATCCTACTGGTATGGTCATCATGGTGTCCAACTCTGTAGTGTACCAAGAAGGGAAACATTGACTTGAGTCACTTTTTTGTGTGCACATTAACCCGTTTGGTGCTTGCGTCGGCCAATGGCCGATGCAAGCACTACCTCCCTGGTGCGGCACACGTCCATTGGCCGTCACCAGGGAGGGCCCCCTCTGAACCTCTGGTGCAATGCACCGGAGATTTTTTTTTTTTAATTTCCCCTGGGGGAGACACGGAAGGCTTTCCGCGTCCCCCCCGCCCATCTGTGACGTCAGCACGCCGCGAGGCGCTCTGACGTCACTGATTTCCCCACCGGAGCCGAGGACAGCCGCAGGTGAGGCCGCGCTCGACTCCGATGGGGAAATCAGGCTGAAAACGGCCTCCCCAGCTTTCAGGGAGGCCTCGTTTGAAAGGCGAGAGTCTCCCCTTTCAAACAAGGCCTTCCTGAAAGGGTTTCCTGGCCGCGGATCACGGCAGCGCTGCGATCCACGGCCAGGAAACCCCACTAGACACCAGGGATGTCTGTGGGGGGGTCGGCCCTCATGGGAATGGGTCAGCCCCCCCTGGGGGAAATTATATAATTAAAAAGTACTTGGCTTTCCCTGGGGGGCGCGATCGCCCCCCAAAATAAAATAAAAAAACGATGGGAAAAAAAAAATGCTGGCGATATTGACAGGGGGTCGGTCCTTCTGCTCAGTGGCCGACCCCCTGTGGGGGCAATTATTTTTTTTATAGCCATGTGCTTTCCGTTGGGGCCACAATCGGCCCCCAGGGAAGCCATAGATATAAAAAATAGAGAAAGAGAGATATCTCTTTCTTTATATATATATATATATATATATATAAATATATATATAGAGAGAGAGTCTCTTTCTCTCTGTAGATGATATATGTATATATATGTAGCTATATACATATATATGTGTATATAGATACATAGATATACATAAGTTGTCTACAGAGAGAAAGATATTATCTACTGGCGACCAGGACCTAGTTTCCATAGGAAAATCGTTTTTTCTTTTCCCAATAACTTTGGCGCCGGTTGACGAATC
The DNA here is from genome assembly GCA_963921515.1 of Calotriton arnoldi. Lineage (NCBI taxonomy): Eukaryota > Metazoa > Chordata > Amphibia > Caudata > Salamandridae > Calotriton > Calotriton arnoldi. The sequence goes on from CAWUFW010025764.1 coordinate 30,310, forward strand.
TTCGCACAATTTTCAAAACTTGTGGCCCGCTCCGGTCAGCTCCTATCCTGAAAGTTTCGGGGTGATTCGCAAAGCGGGGGCCGAGAAAAAAGGGGGGTCCCAAAACGTGTTTTCTCCATGTTATTTTCCATAGGAAACTTTAGACACGGCTACAGCCCGAACTGCTGAATGGAATTACACCAAATTTGGCAAAAAGGTAGCCCTTGGTTCAGAAAGAGCCCTTTTGTTAAATGGTGTAAATCCGTTCAGTAGTCCCTGAGAAATTAAAAAAAAGCGGTCAGAAAATCAATTTCCCATAGGAAACTTTAGACACGGCTACAGCTCGAACTGCTGAACGGAATTACACCAAATTTGGCAAAAAGGTAGTGCTTGGTTCAGAAAGTGTCCTTTTTTTAAAATGGTGTAAATCCGTTCAGTAGTTGCTGAGAAAATCAAAAAATAAAAGTTTCGATATCTAGAGTCGCGGTGGATCCGCGGACCCTCCCGACCACAAGCTTTATTCTAATTGGCTGTCAACACTCCAAAGCAGGAAGTGTTGGCAGACATCTTGTGACTCGGTAGAACCGAGTCACAAGAAAACAGGGAAACAAACGCGAAAAACAGGAAAAGGGGGCAGGGTAGAAACACCCTGACCCCCCAGGCCTGCTCAGGGCCCCCAGGGCCAAAAAAAGCATTTAAAAAAAAAAAAAAAAAAAATTCTGCAAAATTTGCATAGGATCTGCAAATCCTGCCGTGAAAATTAAAAAAACGAAGCGCGGACTCCCGCGCTTTGCTAATAATGAGCCCCCGGGTGGGCCAAGTCCCGGGGGCATGCTAGATTGTAATTGTGGGGGCCCAGGGGGGCCCCCGCAGCCCCAGGGACCGCCACCCCCGGGGCTTTTCTTGAATATTTGCGGGGGGCACATGGCCCCCCGCAGCCCCGGGGACCACCACCCCCGGGGCTTTTCTTGAATATTTGCGGGTGGCACATGGCCCCCCCCGCAGCCCCGGGGACCGCCACCTACCGGGGCTTGTTTAAAAAAAAAAAAAAAAAGAACCTGTGTGGGGGGCTCGAGCCCCCCCACACGCCCCAGGGACCGCCACCTCCCCGAGGCACTAAGTATGTAAATTTGGGGGTCCGTTACGGACCCCCGAGCCCCGGGGCCCACCACCTCCCCGGGGCTTTGAAACTGAAAGGAGGGGGGCCGCGCGGCCCCCCTCCTGGAGCCCGTGATGGCCCTGGGGACCGCCACCCCACATGGCCGGCTCCTGCAGTGTCCCGGGGTGCCCACCCCGGGACACTGCTGTTTGCTATGGCAGGGCAGGAGCCTCGCGGCTCCCGTCCTGCCATAGCAAACTTGCTTTGGATTTTCGCTGCTTTTCCACACGGGGAGCTGCATGTCAGCAGCTCCCCATGTGGAAAAGCAATGCCGGCTCCTGCAGGACGCGGGGAGCCGGCGGGACCGTGGGGGCATTGGGGCTCCCCCCCACGGTCCCCAACGGATAGGGCCTGCCCCGGGGGATGGGGTCCCCAGGCCAATAGAGGCCTCAGGAGGGGGGCCACGCAGCCCCCCTCCTTAAAAAACATAAAAATATGTGGCCATGCCCCGGGGGATGGGGTCCCCAGGGCCGGAATTGGCCACGGGACGGGGGCCCACACGGCTCCCTTCTTGTTCAGATTTTTTTGTTTTTAAAAAGGGGTCAGGCCCTGGGGGATGGGGTCCCCAGGGCCCAAAAAAAGGGAAAAGAAGGGGGGCCACACAGACCCCCTTCTAAAAAAAAAAAAAAAGACCGCAATTAATTCCCCTTCAATACTGGGGGTCCCTGGGGGCCAACTAGCCCACCAGGTACCTCCAGTAAGCGCCACAGGGCAGCGTTGCAGAGAGGTGGTCCAGGCCATGCCCCTTTTTACACCTCTCTGCAACGCAGCTCTGTGGCGCTTACTGGAGGTACCTAGTGGGCTAGTTGGACCCCAGGGACCCTCAGGATTCAAGGGGACTTAATCCCCCAACTTAAAACGGGGCGCGTTTGCACAGTGGTGAAGGGAGGGGGCGGGGCCTGAGGTGACATGAGTGCAAACACGCCCTGTGGCGCGTTTAAAGTTGGGGAATTAATTCCTCTTCAATCCTGAGGGTCCCTGGGGGCGAACTAGCCCACCAGGTACCTCCAGTAAGCGCCACAGGGCTGCGTTGCAGAGAGGTGGTCCAGGCCACGCCCCTTTTTACACCTCTCTGCAATGCAGCTCTGTGGCGCTTACTGGAGGTACCTGGTGGGCTAGTTGGACCCCAGGGACCCTCAGGATTCAAGGGGACTTAATCCCCCAACTTACAACGCACCAGGGGGCGTGTTTGCAGAGTGGTGGAGAAAGGGGGCATGGCCTTTGTCTACCTCTCACCAATCCCACTGCGTGGGGCTTACTGGAGGTAAAAGGTAGGCTAGTTGGCCCCTAAAGGACCCCCAGCAGTGAAGGAGACTTCAATCCCCATCCAAGAGTGTGCCAAGGAGCCCGTTTGTAGAGTGGTGGGCAAAGTGGGCGTGGCCTGGTACGAGTACTTACCAGTGCTGCTGTGTGGGACTGACTGGCGGTAATAGTTTGGGAAGTTGGCCCCCAAGGATGTCCTTGGGGGCCAACTACCCCTCTTGTTACCTCTAGTAAGTCCCACACAGTGGGATTGCTAAGACGTCTTCGGAGGCCATGGCCCCCTTTCTCTACCACTTGGCAAACGTGCCTCGTGGCAAACTACGGGATGGGGGATGAAGTCCAATTTAGTCCTGAGGGAGTTTGGGAGCCAAGAATCCCTCCTGGTACCTCCTGTAAGTCCTACGCAACGGAATTCCTGAGCGTTGGTTGGACGCCCAGCACACTTTCTCCACCACTCTGCAAACGTGACTACTAGTTAAAGTAGCATATTTCTGCACCTCTGACTTAGAGGTAGTTTTAATCCCCCTGCCCTATTATGTACTAGGGCCTTACAGAGGAGGTCATGCTAATCACAGGGGTACCCCAATGCATAGTGTTCCCTAGTGTATGTAGGTATTTTCACTGTATTCTAAGTGTCTTTTAGCATAGCACTGGCTTTAGGCATGGTTAGTCAGAGTCAGTTACCACCAGTACCCGTCTGAAAAAGTTGTGGGCACAGGATGATTTTGCAACAAGGCCTCTTTCTGCTCCTCTGTTGGTTCTTTCTGCACATGTCTTGCTTCTTCCTGCATTTTTTTTCGTCTTTGTGGACTTCTGTTGCTTCTTTCTGCATTTCTTTTGCTTCTTTCTGTGCGTTTTTTCTTCTTTCTTCACATGTCCTACCTCTGTAGGCATAGTTAGAAACTAGCATTTAAAAAACCTTTGAAATTCACTTAAAAACCATAGGTTTCAGGCACGTTAGTTAGAAATCAGCATTTAAAAACCTTTGAAATTCACTGAAAAAACCATAGGTTTCAGACACGTTATAGTTAGAAATTAGCATTTAAAAAACCTTTGAAATTCACTGAAAAAACCATAGGTTTCAGGCACGTTATAGTTAGAAATTAGCATTTAAAAAACCTTAGAAATTCACTGAAAAAAACATAGGTTTTATGGAAAGTTATAGTTAGTTGGACATTTCACTCGTACAAAACCAGAGAAATTCCCCTGTTATAGTTAGTTCAGCTAACTATAACTCGCGCCCCGCAATGCACTGCTGATGACGTCACATATTACATCACTCATGACATGGTCAGTGACATCACTGATGACATCGCTGATGACATCTCAAATGACATCACTGATGACATCATCCAGTGACTGTGTTTCTGTAAAGTTTAAATATGTTTAATATATATAGGGAAAGGCGTATTGAAGAATGAGTGGGTGTATAAGTGTCTGAATGGATGATTTAGTAGGTGCCTGCGTGCGTGCATGCGTGCAGGTCTTCCCCTGTGTTAAGACCTTTTGGAATCCTAGTATCAAGTAATACAATGTATTTGGATTCTAATTGTCTAAGTTTCCTCTCTCTGTTGCCACCTCTTGGATCTTTGGGAACTGAATCAATCACAAAATAACTCGTCAATTGAGGGGTTGGGCGTGCACAGGTGATGAAGTCCAAGGAGTCAATGTTTATTTTTTCAAATGAGTCTTTATTTTCAATTAGTTAGTTCTCACAGAATTGGAGATTTTACGATCAGCCAACGCGTTTCGTTCTCATGACGAGAACTTCGTCAGGGCTCAGTAGGCGAGTATCATTCCTTGATGTAAAGAGTAAATGATGAGAATTCCGCACTTCACAGGTATACTAGGTAAATTTGACCTAGCTCCAACGTGACCTGTAAACCATAAACCGTAAAGGCTTTCGTGTAGGATTCGAATAAGCTCATTCTGGCAGGAGAACTCGTAACTTGAGATTTACTACATAGGCCGATTGAGGCCCTGCGATATCCTGAGTGTTTCCAGAATACTTACCTGGAACACCGACTTAGTTAAAGGATCGCTTAGGATCTGACGTACAGAGGCATCACCCGACGGCTGGTGCAAGGGCTTGTTGCGCACGGAACCTGATTTAATTGAAACTAGTGTGAGGTGCAGAAACAGCAGTCCGCCGTCAAAGTATCATTGTTTATTTTTTATAAAATAACTCGTCACTTAAATCATTTTTGTGTACTAACTTGAAATGACGAGCTACAGGATAGCTTTGATCAGAGTTCACAATAGCACGTAAGTGTTGTAATATACGGTTGAATACCTGCAGCTTAGTACTGCCAATATATATGCATTCAAGTACATATACCGCAAAATCCGTACAGCAAGTGAACAACCCTCTGATTTTGACTGGATTGGGATCAAAAGCACTCTGATATTCAGTTTTGTTAATGCCAAACTTGCAAGCCCAACAAGAAATACACTTGTGGAAACCTGTTCTTTTTGATAGCCAATTACTGGAGGCACCAACCTCCGGACTAGATTTAACCAAGGCATCCCTCATAGAGGGTGCCCGTCTGAAAGTAATAAGAGGGTGATCAGGTAAAACCTGTGACAATGTTATATCAGTCTTCAGTATAGGCCAATGCCTGTTGATTATACCTCTGAATTTCCTCTCTTGGCAGCTATATGTTGTTATAAGTCTTACTGAATCATTTTACTGAATGGGGTCATTTCTACCCTTGCTAGTTCCTCTATTTCTTTCCTTGGTGGTGGTGCTTAAACATTGTTCTCTAGTGTGGCTATTTGCTCTCAATTTGGCGGTTTCTAACTCTTTAGGGTATACTTTTGATCAAATGACCGGGGTGAGAGCTGCTTGCATGTAAAACCGCATTTCCGGCAGTTGTCTTCCTGTGGAGCCTGGTCTGTAGTGTGTTGTCCTCCACATATATCTCTACATCAAGAAATTGGACACATTGTTTACTTATGTCAGCTGTGAATTGAAGATTCAGTTCATTATCATTAATCACTTTCACAAATTCATTGGCTAATTCAATAGTCCCTTTCCACACTAAGCATACATCATCTATGAATCGCCAGAATTCCACCACATGGCCTTCAAACATTTCTCTGTGGGTACCTCTGAGGACATGCTCCTCCCACCACCCCACGTGCAAGCACGCGAAGCTGGGGGAGAAACATGCCCCCATCGCCACACCATGAAGCTGCTGAAAGACTTCATTATTGAACATAAAATAATTATTCAATAAACATAATTCAATCATCCTTAGAATCATTTCATTGTGCTGGCGGTAATTAATACTTCGTTTACCAGAAAATATTTGAATGCTTTAAGGCCATCCACATGATGAATGCTAGTATAAAGGGTACAAATGTATAGATACATATATATAAATATATGCAGAGATAAAAACATATATATATATATATATATACAAATAGGTAAGCGCGTCTCAGGGTGTAAGAACACTCAACCAGGTAGTAAGTTGCAACTTACTACCTGGTCTGAGTGTTCTTACACCCTGAGAGCGCTTTACTTTGACTTTGCCTGGAATATATATATATATATATATTTATTTTTTTTTCACCAAAGGTCCAAGAACTTTAGGGAGCGCACACACGGCAAGCTGAACCACCTGGCTTTCTCTTTCTGGCACAATCTTGCATCATTGTTCGCTGGTAACATGTTACAGACCTGACGCGTTTCTAGGCTGCTGCCTTTCATCAGAGGTCGCTCTTGGAATGACTCACAGGCAGTTCTGGTATACTTATTTATAGCATGCCACGCCCTCAGTGGGTTTACTTTTTCGTTGCATGCTGGGTCCCGTAGTTCCCTTTCCAGAACAAGTAATACCTTTAGTAGGTCCTGCTATCATCATCACTTTCCAAGCATGTTTTCTCCACCCTTAGTGGGCCCCAGAACAAGGTGCAAGTAATTCTCGCCACAGTTCGCCGTGCCGCAAAAATGGGTCCGGATCCAGTTCCGACCCACGGCTTCCTTTGATTATGAAGGACGGTGCTGCTCCCTGCGACAGGACTGCAGCGTAATATTTTTTTCACCAAAGGTCCAAGAACTTTAGGAGCGCACACACGGCAAGCTGAACCACCTGGCTTTCTCTTTCTGGCACAATCTTGCATCATTGTTCGCTGGTAACATGTTACAGACCTGACGCGTTTCTAGGCTGCTGCCTTTCATCAGAGGTCGCTCTTGGAATGACTCACAGGCAGTTCTGGTATACTTATTTATAGCATGCCACGCCCTCAGTGGGTTTACTTTTTTGTTGCATGCTGGGTCCCGTAGTTCCCTTTCCAGAACAAATAATACCTTTAGTAGGTCATGCTATCGTCATCACTTTCCAAGCATGTTTTCTCCACCCTTAGTGGGCCCCAGAACAAGGTGCAAGTAATTCTCGCCACAGTTCGCCGTGCCGCAAAAATGGGTCCGGATCCAGTTCCGACCCACGGCTTCCTTTGATTATGAAGGACGGTGTTGCTCCCTGCGACAGGACTGCCGCGTAATATTTTTTTTCACCAAAGGTCCAAGAACTTTAGGGAGCGCACACACGGCAAGCTGAACCACCTGGCTTTCTCTTTCTGGCACAATCTTGCATCATTGTTCGCTGGTAACATGTTACAGACATGACGCGTTTCTAGGCTGCTGCCTTTCATCAGAGGTCGCTCTTGGAATGACTCACAGGCAGTTCTGGTATACTTATTTATAGCATGCCACGCCCTCAGTGGGTTTACTTTTTCGTTGCATGCTGGGTCCCGTAGTTCCCTTTCCAGAACAAAATATACCTTTAGTAGGTCCTGCTATCGTCATCACTTTCCAAGCATGTTTTCTCCACCCTTAGTGGGCCCCAGAACAAGGTGCAAGTAATTCTCGCCACAGTTCGCCGTGCTGCAAAAATGGGTCCGGATCCAGTTCCGACCCACGGCTTCCTTTGATTATGAAGGACGGTGCTGCTCCCTGCGACAGGACTGCCGCGTAATATTTTTTTCACCAAAGGTCCAAGAACTTTAGGGAGCGCACACACGGCAAGCTGAACCACCTGGCTTTCTCTTTCCGGCACAATCTTGCATCATTGTTCGCTGGTAACATGTTACAGACCTGACGCGCTTTCTAGGCTGCTGCCTTTCATCAGAGGTCGCTCTTGGAATGACTCACAGGCAGTTCTGGTATACTTATTTATAGCATGCCACGCCCTCAGTGGGTTTACTTTTTCGTTGCATGCTGGGTCCCGTAGTTCCCTTTCCAGAACAAATAATACCTTTAGTAGGTCCTGCTATCGTCATCACTTTCCAAGCATGTTTTCTCCACCCTTAGTGGGCCCCAGAACAAGGTGCAAGTAATTCTCGCCACAGTTCGCCGTGTCGCAAAAATGGGTCCGGATCCAGTTCCGACCCACGGCTTCCTTTGATTATGAAGGACGGTGCTGCTCCCTGCGACAGGACTGCCGCGTAATATTTTTTTCACCAAAGGTCCAAGAACTTTAGGGAGCGCACACACGGCAAGCTGAACCACCTGGCTTTCTCTTTCTGGCACAATCTTGCATCATTGTTCGCTGGTAACATGTTACAGACCTGACGCGTTTCTAGGCTGCTGCCTTTCATCAGAGGTCGCTCTTGGAATGACTCACAGGCAGTTCTGGTATACTTATTTATAGCATGCCACGCCCTCAGTGGGTTTACTTTTTCGTTGCATGCTGGGTCCCGTAGTTCCCTTTCCAGAACAAATAATACCTTTAGTAGGTCCTGCTATCGTCATCACTTTCCAAGCATGTTTTCTCCACCCTTAGTGGGCCCCAGAACAAGGTGCAAGTAATTCTCGCCGTGCCGCAAAAATGGGTCCGGATCCAGTTCCGACCCACGGCTTCCTTTGATTATGAAGGACGGTGCTGCTCCCTGCGACAGGACTGCCGCGTAATATTTTTTTCACCAAAGGTCCAAGAACTTTAGGGAGCGCACACACGGCAAGCTGAACCACCTGGCTTTCTCTTTCTGGCACAATCTTGCATCATTGTTCGCTGGTAACATGTTACAGACCTGACGCGTTTCTAGGCTGCTGCCTTTCATCAGAGGTCGCTCTTGGAATGACTCACAGGCAGTTCTGGTATACTTATTTATAGCATGCCACGCCCTCAGTGGGTTTACTTTTTCGTTGCATGCTGGGTCCCGTAGTTCCTTCCAGAACAAATAATACCTTTAGTAGGTCCTGCTATCGTCATCACTTTCCAAGCATGTTTTCTCCACCCTTAGTGGGCCCCAGAACAAGGTGCAAGTAATTCTCGCCACAGTTCGCCATGCCGCAAAAATGGGTCCGGATCCAGTTCCGACCCACGGCTTCCTTTGATTATGAAGGACGGTGCTGCTTCCTGCAACAGGACTGCCGCGTAGATATTTTTCACCAAAGGTCCAAGAACTTTAGGGAGCGCACACACGGCAAGCTGAACCACCTGGCTTTCTCTTTCTGGCACAATCTTGCATCATTGTTCGCTGGTAACATGTTACAGACCTGACGCGCTTTCTAGGCTGCTGCCTTTCATCAGAGGTCGCTCTTGGAATGACTTCACAGGCAGTTCTGGTATACTTATTTATAGCATGCCACGCCTCAGTGGGTTTACTTTTCGTTGCATGCTGGGTCCCGTAGTTCCCTTTCCAGAACAAATAATACCTTTAGTAGGTCCTGCTATCGTCATCACTTTCCAAGCATGTTTTCTCCACCCTTAGTGGGCCCCAGAACAAGGTGCAAGTAATTTCGCCACAGTTCGCCGTGCCGCAAAAATGGGTCCGGATCCAGTTCCGACCCACGGCTTCCTTTGATTATGAAGGACGGTGCTGCTCCCTGCGACAGGACTGCCGCGTAATTACTTGCACCTTGTTCTGGGGCCCACTAAGGGTGGAGAAAACATGCTTGGAAAGTGATGACGATAGCATTATTTGTTCTAGAAAGGGAACTACGGGACCCAGCATGCAACGAAAAAGTAAACCCACTGAGGGCGTGGCATGCTATAAATAAGTATACCAGAACTGCCTGTGAGCCTAGAAACGCGTCAGGTCTGTAACATGTTACCAGCGAACAATGATGCAAGATTGTGCCAGAAAGAGAAAGCCAGGTGGTTCAGCTTGCCGTGTGTGCGCTCCCTAAAGTTCTTGGACCTTTGGTGAAAAATATTACGCGGCAGTCCTGTCGCAGGGAGCAGCACCGTCCTTCATAATCAAAGGAAGCCGTGGGTCGGAACTGGATCCGGACCCATTTTTGCGGCACGGCGAACTGTGGCGAGAATTACTTGCACCTTGTTCTGGGGCCCACTAAGGGTGGAGAAAACATGCTTGGAAAGTGATGACGATAGCAGGACCTACTAAAGGTATTATTTGTTCTGGAAAGGGAACTACGGGACCCAGCATGCAACGAAAAAGTAAACCCACTGAGGGCGTGGCATGCTATAAATAAGTATACCAGAACTGCCTGTGAGTCATTCCAAGAGCGACCTCTGATGAAAGGCAGCAGCCTAGAAACGCGTCAGGTCTGTAACATGTTACCAGCGAACAATGATGCAAGATTGTGCCAGAAAGTGAAAGCCAGGTGGTTCAGCTTGCCGTGTGTGCGCTCCCTAAAGTTCTTGGACCTTTGGTGAAAAAAAAAAATATATATATATATATATATTCAGAAACACAAAGGATGCCGCACTCCAGAGATTGGTTTCAGAGTTGCTTTATTTTCACCATGACTGGTGGTAGTGGTGGTGAAAATAAAGCAACTCTGAAACCTGTCTCAGGACTGCGGCATCCTTTGTGTTTCTGAATTTAAATATCGGGTAAGGATTCTACCCGTTGCTTTCATGAATAAATGCATTTGTTTATTGGAGCCACGGCACTGTGGTGATTTGGTTCGAATAATCTTCGGACCGATACAACAGATTTGTGTGGATATATATATATATATATATATATATATATATATATATATATATATATAT
>CAWUFW010025765.1:0-40625 GCA_963921515.1 Calotriton arnoldi
AAAGAAAGTTGCTTTATTCAGCATATGTGTTGTTTGATAACGACGTCCAGAAGAAATTAGAGCAAAGGCCAATGGCCAGTCCATTGTCAAAGTTCAAACAGGGTGACACTGGCAGATGTCACCCTACGCATGCCTGCACAAAACCAGGGACAATCCACTAGGAGGGGCAACTGGGGGGCAGGCCAGGCACCGCAGGGACAGGATCAGGGCTCACCAGGGGAGTCAGGGAAGGGGTGGTGGGTGCTGGAGAGCCACTGACAACTGCAGTGGAGGTGTCTGACATGGTGTGTGCCGGCACAACTGGGGGGCATGACTCAGATGTCGTGGGTGCCGGCACAACTGCAGTGGACCCTGCAGATGGGGTGGACAGGTCCGCCACTGCAGTGCCCAAGTCAGACAGGGCGGTAGTGGACTCCACTGCAGTGCCTACCTCCAGGGGAGGAGAATGGGGAACAGGCAAGGTGGGTTGGACAGAGGGGAGGACACCCTCACCACATCAGTGGCACAGACAAGCGCAGCGGGGGTGTGGTGCTGGGAGAGCAAGTGGCAGGGGAGAAGGCCGGAGCATCTTGGGGATGGTATATCTGTGGGTGGGGGAACCTGGGGCAGGGTGTGGTGGGGGCACCTGTGCAGTGGGGGCCTGAGGGATGGAGGACGGAGACCTTGTGCCTGAGCTGCAGGGCGGTGGCGGGGTCTTGCTCTTACCACTCCGGGGGGACTTGCGGGTGGGGGCCTCAGTCCGTCTGCGCCTGGGGGAGGGTGTCCGGGGGCGAGGGGCACTCTGCTCCGTGTGGGTGGGCTTCCTCTTCCCCCGGGATGCTGGAGCAGCTTCATCGGTGGGGAAGAGGCCGAGGTCACAGAGGAAGAGCTGCTGTGACTTTGGGGTTGCATGTGAGGCAAGGGAGGGTGCTTTGGAGGGAGAGGGAACTGAGGACTGCGCAGTGCATGTGGATGCGTGTGTGTGTTCCAGGGCCCCATCCCCTGTGAGTCTGGCTTCAGTCCCCTGAATGTGCGTGCGTGTGCGTTTTGTCATTGGCGTGTGTGTCAGTGTGCTGGATGTGTGTGTGCTGGTGTGTGCCTGTGCCGGTGTGTGTGTGCTTGGGACGGGTAAGGTGCTGGGGAGTGTGGATGGAGCAGAGGCAGGAGGGGTGAGGGACCGTTTGAGGAGGGACACTGCTGCCGTCAGGGAGGAGTCCATGGACCTATTGCCCCTCTGTAGGTCAGACATGCCCGATGAGATGCCCTCCATGAACGACACCAGCTGAGTCAACAGCGCGGTGTGCGCATGGAGGACACTCAGCATGGCTGTCTGCCCTACATGGAGCTGGCGAAGGAGGTACACAGACTCCTCACTCAGGGCAGCAGGGGACACAGGGGCAGGGGGTGCGGTGCCTGGCCCAAAGGAAACACGCTCCCGGACATGGGAGCCTCCACGGACCTGGGGAATGGGAGCCGATGGGAGGGCGGTGGTGGTGCTGGTGGTGGCGGGGACAGCAACACTAGCTGGGGTGTGGTGGCTGCTGACACCCGCCTCCACAAGGGAGTCATCCTCCGAGTTGCTCTGGTCCTCAGCTGAGGTGGATGCTGCTGAGGACTCCTCGGTGTGGCTCCCCTCGCCCTCCGTGCCACTGGGTCCCTCCGACCACTCCTCGGCTGCTGACCCAGTCTGGCTCTCCGGCTCCTCCTGGTCCGTGGAGCTGTCCCCTTCCGTGGCCGTGGATGTATCTGCAAACAATGGGGATACAGACAGACATCAGTCACCTGCACATAACGCACACACCACTGTGAGCACAGCACATCACAGAGCAAGCCCTGGCATCATCAGTTGTACATTGCTAAAAGTGCCCTAACTGAACAGGAGAAGTCAATTGTCAGTCTGATGCCAAGCATGGCACTCACATCCCACATGGCCTTGCACCCATCTGTCTGGTGTCTGTTGGATTGCAACACCCCAGTGTTGACACATGCACCAAGTACACAGTAGTTGGACAGTGCAGAGGACACGGTGTGGACACATCACAGCTCTTGCCACTGAGTCAGTACAGGTTTCCGGATGAAAGGGATGCCCAGAGTCAAATAGGAAATTCATGTGATGCATACCAGCGACAGACACCATGATGCACCCATGTCCTGATAGCCAGCGCCACTATGGTGTGCATGTAGCACATGTCACTCCCCTGCAGGCTCACCAATCAGTAGACACATGCCATGGCGGAGGCATGCCTGCAAAGTCATACATCACTGTCTCAGTGATGTATGGCTTTGCAGCCAGACAACAACACTCTGCACTGTGTCACAATAGTAGGTCATGGGGAATGCAAGTCCAGGAGCTGCACAAGTGCACATGTACATCCCCCCACAACACATCCTCTTAACCCTCATCTGTCCAGGTCATACCTATTGGACATATGGGAGACCTGTGACACTACCCTCTGAACCTGAGCCCCTCACACTCTGCTATGCATGGGGAACAGCTGCCTGAACTTCACATTTACATGCCCCAGTCTGCATGGGCAGCTGATCAGACACCTATGTGTCACACAAGTATCGTCTCCTATGGTCACATCTCCAGTGGCATGCTGAGCCCCTACCAAGAAACTCCACAGCAGTCCTGGCGACTAATCTACAGCACACTGACACAGAGGCAGACACCTGAGGGGTCAAATCACTGTGCACAATGTGTCCGCTGATACACGGGAGTGGGAGTGCATAGTGTATTGTATGGCCTGGAGTAGGCATGACTGTCCAGCCCCACATGAATGAGGGATGAGCCCTGGACTGTAGGCAGCTGGCTAAGTATGTGTGACACACGTCATATACATACTCCTGGGGCCCAAACATTGTTCCCACCCGCAGCATGGGTGTGTGCCAGATACCCCAGCCACATGTGGTGGATCAGCTCAGCAATTGGACCACAGATCAAAGTAACACGCTGAATACATGTCAGAATACAGGCATTGTGTAAGCAATGGACCCACCCATGATGCCCACCACAGAGTCAGGGAAACAGATGCTGTCTCCCACCTTGAGTCAAGCAAACTGCAAGGACACAGTCCTAAGTGACAGAATTCCCTGCATGTAAGGGCCACACCTGGGTATCAGATGAGGAGTGGGCAGTGCACAATAGAGGGACATGGCTCCTGGACAACATGACTGCTGTACTGTGGCAGTTTAACCAGGCCCGAGGAGGGCACATAGCATGTTAGACAGAGTACACAGTGCAGTCTTTGACTCACCCCCTCCTTGCTGCTCTCTGGCCTTCAGCTGCCCATCCAGGTCTGGAAAGACCACCGCCAGGATCCTGAGCATGTGGGGGTCAGGGTCCGTGTTCCGCCCCTCCTGCGAGGAGGCGACAGCTTCAGCTGGACCCGTGCAATCCTCCGGGTCCAGCCCCGAAGGTCCTGCCACCTCTTTTGGCAGTTGCGGATCCGGCGCTTGTAGACCCCCACGGACCGGACAGCCCGGACGATGTCCTTCCATATCTCATGCTTCCGATGGGCAGAAGCCTGTCAGGATGACAAAGTGATAAGGCCATTACTACACATGCAACATATCCGTGCATGACACAGTTGCATATACATGTCGCAATCACAGGGGCACATGGTGTACACAGGCAGTGCACGGCTGCCCATGGACAGTTTTCCAGAAGTCACTACATGGTATCATTGCATGGGGAGTAAAACCCTGTTCAGAAGCACTGTCACTGCACCATACCTGTCCAGTGCAAGTCACCACACACTATGGGGGGTGACAACTACTCAGTGAGCCTGCTAGCCAGTGGCGTGCTGACTCTCAGCCTTGCTAGTCAGACAAAATGCACATTCAGAAAGGCAGTGCACAGAACACTCACCTGCTCCCCTGGTGTCCCATACAGCTTGCTGTACTGTGGAAGTAGGCTGTCCAGCAGGGCCTGGTTCTCCTCAAGGCTGAAGGCTGGGGCTCTCTCCACAGTACGTGCCATTGCAGGGTCCAGAGGGGCAGAGACAGCAGCAGTGCAGTGGCAGATGTCGTCCTGGAGCATGTAGTGCAGGCAAGTGGGCTCTCAGGGGAACAGGCAGCAATATATATGTGCTGGAGAGGCAGATACTGTCCCTTGTGTCCAAAGTGATAGGTCCAAGTCGTTTGCATCTTCTGAATCTGGCCAATCCATGGAATAGCCGCACCAAAACACGCCCACAGCATCCTTCAAAACTTCAACTTCATGACATACATGATTTTGCAACATTGTTGTGGGTGACCAACTGATTTTCCAGCAACCGACTCGTTCGAAATTCGAAAACGCGTCCGTTGCCAGGCAAGCCCATTGTCAATGGGTGCGCACTGATCGGTCCATTGCGGTACAACGCGCACAGGGGTACAACGCGTACCCGCACACATTGAATGCAATGGGCCGGCCGGAGGCACCGATCGGTCCATTGCAGTTCAACGCGCACAGGGGTACAACGCGTACCCGCACACATTGAAAGCAATGGGCCGGCCGGAGGCACCGATCGGTCCATTGCAGTTCAACGCGCACAGGGGTACAACGCGTACCCGCACACATTGAAAGCAATGGGCCGGCCGGAGGCACCGATCGGTCCATTGCAGTTCAACGCGCACAGGGGTACAACGCGTACCCGCACACATTGAAAGCAATGGGCCGGCCGGAGGCACCGATCGGTCCATTGCAGTTCAACGCGCACAGGGGTACAACGCGTACCCGCACACATTGAAAGCAATGGGCCGGCCGGAGGCACCGATCGGTCCATTGCAGTTCAACGCGCACAGGGGTACAACGCGTACCCGCACATTGAATGCAATGGGCCGGCCGGAGGCACCGATCGGTCCATTGCAGTTCAACGCGCACAGGGGTACAACGCGTACCGCGCACATTGAAAGCAATGGGCCGGCCGGAGGCACCGATCGGTCCATTGCAGTTCAACGCGCACAGGGGTACAACGCGTACCCGCACACATTGAAAGCAATGGGCCGGCCGGAGGCACCGATCGGTCCATTGCAGTTCAACGCGCACAGGGGTACAACGCGTACCCGCACACATTGAAAGCAATGGGCCGGCCGGAGGCACCGATCGGTCCATTGCAGTTCAACGCGCACAGGGGTACAACGCGTACCCGCACACATTGAATGCAATGGGCCGGCCGGAGGCACCGATCGGTCCATTGCAGTTCAACGCGCACAGGGGTACAACGCGTACCCGCACACATTGAAAGCAATGGGCCGGCCGGAGGCACCGATCGGTCCATTGCAGTTCAACGCGCACAGGGGTACAACGCGTACCCGCACACATTGAAAGCAATGGGCCGGCCGGAGGCACCGGTCGGTCCATTGCAGTTCAACGCGCACAGGGGTACAACGCGTACCCGCACACATTGAAAGCAATGGGCCGGCCCCAGGCACCGATCGGTCCATTGCAGTTCAACGCGCACAGGGGTACAACGCGTACCCGCACACATTGAAAGCAATGGGCCGGCCGGAGGCACCGATCGGTCCATTGCAGTTCAACGCGCACAGGGGTACAACGCGTACCCGCACACATTGAATGCAATGGGCCGGCCGGAGGCACCGATCGGTCCATTGCAGTTCAACGCGCACAGGGGTACAACGCGTACCCGCACACATTGAATGCAATGGGCCGGCCGGAGGCACCGATCGGTCCATTGCAGTTCAACGCGCACAGGGGTACAACGCGTACCCGCACACATTGAATGCAATGGGCCGGCCGGAGGCACCGATCGGTCCATTGCAGTTCAACGCGCACAGGGGTACAACGCGTACCCGCACACATTGAATGCAATGGGCCGGCCGGAGGCACCGATCGGTCCATTGCGGTTCAACGCATCACTGTATATGTGACTGGCATAGGTCAGCATGCCTGTCTCAGATGGACATATGCCAGCCACAGATAGCTCCCAGGGAGTGAGGGGCACACCTACATCACGACAGCCTGTCCAAACCTTATCATAAGGCATGTAAGGCTGCATTTCCTATTGTGTGTATGTTGGTGTACATGTTGTCCTGTGGGTGTCACCTGTGGGCAGCCACCCCCAGGCTGTGCACGTGTTCATGGGGACAGGATCCTGGGTGTTACGTGTACGTGACCACTGTGATGTGCAACTGTTCATATCTGTGCATGTGTCATGGTCACATTTCACAGTGGTGTTTGTGTATGTCATGTCACATACCCCGTGAGTCCCATGTGGGACGGTATGTTTGAGCCAGGGTGTCCCAGTGGCACAATAGTGATGGCCCTCCACAGTCTTTGTGCATGTAGTGTTTACAATGTCTCTGATTTCATGTGCACAATGGGAGACAGTCTCCACATCCACGTTGTGTGTGCATGGACTCTGATGTTGTGCGTGTGTGTCACAGACGTCCATGGCTGTCCTGCCATGGCAAGTGTGGCCACTACCTGTGGGGGTCATGTTTGTTTTGCTGTGGTGTACACATGATACTCCAGGTGATGCCAGTGTCCATGTGGCATTACAGGGTCCCTGGGAATGTGCCTGTCGTTGAGCTGTGGTGCATGGGGCACATCTGTCCTCACATGTCACTGTGGGGGGTGACTGTGACACAGCATCATGATATCCAATGGGCCAACCTGGGACAAATTGATGCCACCTGTAGGACCGTGTTGACAGATGTTGGCCATGTATGTACCATACATGTCGTTCCGGTACTGCACACTTCATGTAGTTGTGCCTCATGATGATGTATGTTGGGATCTTGAGTGTGTTCAATGCCGCATATGTGGGGTGACTGACGATCTTGCTTACTTCTCCTCTGCACTGCAGGGCTCCTGCTGTCCATCGGCCATTCCCAGACCTGGCAACGATGGTGGAACGGGACAGCATCCGACGGTACCGCTTCACCAGGCAGCTGATTGAGGATTTGGCAGTGCAGTTGTCCCCACATTTGCAGCCTGGCCGGCCGTATCCTACAGCGCTGACCCCCAAGGTGAAGGTGATGGCAGCCCTACACTTCTTTGCCACCGGTACCTTCCAACATACTGTGGCGTCTGCTGGTGGGATGTCACAGACCATGTTCAGCCGTGTGCTCCGCGATGTTTTGGCGGCAATGTTGCTCTTCCTGAACCGGTACATCTATTTCCCTAGACTGCGACGACTCACTGACGTGAAGAGTGACTTTTATGCCCTGGGGAGGATGCCGCATGTCATTGGCTCCATTGATGGGACACATGTGGCTTTGGTACCACCACAGGCCCAGGAGCAGGCCTACAGGAACCGCAAGCACTACCACTCGGTCAATGCACTGGTGGTGTGTCTTGCAGACATGACCATCACACACGTGTGTGCCCGTTTCCCTGGTTCAGCACACGATGCCTTTGTGATGAGGAGTAGTCGCATCCCCAGGTTGATGGCACAGATGCAGAACCAGCGTGCCTGGCTTGTCGGTGTGTACTGACTTTGTGCCATTGTGTGTGATCTGATCTGTAGTATTCCGCCCACTTTTCCAAGTCAGCTGATGTGCACTTGTCTGTCCGTAGGTGACTCGGGATACCCCAACATGCCGTGGTTGCTGACACCCCTCAGGAACCCTGTGACACCTGCCCAGATGCGCTACAATGAGGCACATGGTCGGACCAGGAGAGTGATTGAGCGGACCTTTGGTCTCCTGAAGAGCCGCTTCCGCTGCCTGGACAAGACCGGAGGGTCCCTCCCATATGCCCCTGCGAAAGTGTGCAAGATTATCATCGTCTGCTGCATGCTACACAACCTGGCAGTGCGGAAGGAGTTGCCTCTCATCCAGGATGACGATGACCAACATCCGCCACCTGTGGAGGATCCTGGCCTGGACCACGATGCCAGTGACGATGATGATGATGATGATGGTGATGGTGATGTCCGCACACAGCTCATCACCAACTTCTTTAGCTGAATGTGAGTATCCTGAGGTGTCATGTGAATGATGTGAGTTGGCATGATGTGTGGGTGGTGCTCTGGTGCTGTTGGAGTGTGTCCATGGGCTACTTGACAGGATGTGTGTTGCGATGTGTGGTGACAGGTGGGCTGTACTCCCCAACAGTGTTGACATGCTAACTTGGTTCTGGGTGGGTATCTTGTAACATGTATTGTGCATGAGTTTTGCTGATCTGTCCTGTACTGCATTGCTTTTGACTGTGTGTCATTTCTGTCCTTCACAGGGTACTTTCAGATTCGTTTGGTCAACTGTGTCCACCGACGACGTGATTGCACATCCAGGCTGGTAGCTGTTGTGTCCCTACAGGTGATGTGCGCCACACCCATGGACTTCCTTCCGTCTACAGTTGTTGACTGTGTGCCCGCTACCAGGTGGGGTTACCTTGCATCTGTAGTGGTTACGGCATGTTGCTACTGTGTAATAAACCTGTGCTTCACTTAGTGATGTGCGTTGTCTGTGGTCACACATTTGACTGCCATTTGCTTACTGCACCTGTGGGCTACTTGACTACAACTGGGAATGGGTGTGGTGTCTGTGCATTGCACCGTCTTCCCTGGCAACATCAGTGTAGGCAATGAGTCAGATGGCCTAGGTGTGTATGTGTTGTGTACCCCTGGTGGTGTGTCTCCCTCATATGTGTCACGTTGCCTGTACTCACATGCCTGTGTTGTCCTTGCTGTTGCAGTTCGCATACACAGTGTAATTTTGCAGTTCATCATCCCCATAACAGCACCCACGTTGGAATCACGACAGAGGCAAGTATGGTGTATTAGTGTGTTTATTGTGATACATCTGTGTTAATAGTGCATAGGATGGGTTGTGCTGTACATGAATCTTGCAATCCCAAGTTCCTAGGTGAATTGAAAGTCCAGGTAGACAGGATCCCCAGTATCGGGGCCACAGTTGTCTGACACATTGTTCCAACTTGTACTCCCCATGCAATGTGTGGGAGTAGTGTTGCCACCAACAGGGTGAACAGTCTGTGCACAAAGGCGAAAATCCAGAACAGGTTCAGGCTTCCTGGGAGTTGCGCTTGGCCATCAGCCTCTCACTTTCCCCTCCTCGGACGACCCCTCTTCTTGGGGGGGGGCCCTCAAGTGCAGGCTGCTGCGGTGCAGGGGACTCTCCGCCAGAGTCCTCCTCCCTCCCTGTGGCAGTTGCAGTTTGTTCTGTACCAGATGTTGTTGGCACACAGGGAGGTGTGGACTGGTTGCTGTTCATCTGGCGGAGGCATTGTAAAATGTCCCTGTGCACCGCCGTCATCTCATGTAGTACATCCCACTTGGACTCCAGGCGGGACATGTGGGAGTCCACACGTGACATGTGTGACTCCACGTGGGACATGTGGGAGTCCAAGCGGGCATGATGGGCAGCCTGCTGCTGTTTGATGTCTCTGAGGAGCCCCACTACCTGGCTGAGCTCTCCGGTGCTGGACTGGTACGCATCAGCTATGCGTACCAGTTGTGGGTCTTCATGCACACCAGCAACGTCTGCAAGCAGCGACCTCTGTCTCCCACCCCTCCCACCACCCCTGCTGACATGTGCAGTGTGTGCAGTTGCACGCACAGATGACCCTGGTCCACCTTGGGGGTTGGTGGTGGTGGTGGTGTCCATGGCCCCAGGTTGGTCCAGGGTCACTGCGCTGGTGTTGCTCCTTATTCCGTCCATGTCGGCAGGGATGGTATTCGTGGTGACAGTCGTTGGAGGGGTGGGTGCAGGGGGTGCAGCTGGTGGACCTGCTGGTGCTGCAGCTGGTGGTCCTGCTGGTGCAGCATGTTGACTTGCACCGGATGTGCCAGGTTGTTCATCGTCCGAGGAGGACAGAGGCTGTACGACGCCAGTGAGCTCGGCATCCTCTTGAGCCTGGGACTGGGACTCCTCAGCGTCTGCTGCTGTGTCCCTATCATCACCTGTTTTTGGGAGACACAAACAATGTATGTCATGTTTCTGCAGGCATCAGTGGTTGACACACCTGACAGTTGTGACTGTGCCTCGGGGTGCGGGCCTGTACATTGTATTGTCCTAAGTCGTCACAGTCAGGGGTTGATATTGGTGTGGCACATTGTCCTGCATTATTTGGGCATTTCTATGTATTCTCTGGGGTGTGAACATGGTCTGCATTGATTGTGTTTGGTTGACAGCCAGACCTCCTTCCCACCCACCCACCCAGCCAGTCAGTTATCCCACCATGGAACGTGCTTGCATTGCAGGGAGTGTAAGTTGTCTCTCAGGATGTCAGTCAGTGGTGTCCTGCTGTTTGTTGGTGCACAGTTGGCAGCAGGGCCTTGTGCTCCCCACAGCAGTAGCCAGTGTCAGCCATCTTGTGAGTCCTTCTCCACTCCCTGTGATGTGAGCATGGTTCAGGGTGGTGTTGATGGGACAGTTGTGAGGGTGAGCTATGTCTGTGACTACGACTCCCATCATGCCATTGCCTCCACCCCACTTGCCAGCATTCCCATACTTACTTGCTTTTGTGTGGAGTTCAGTGGGTGTGGGTGTGAGGGCAATGGCAAGATGGCTGACAGTGGTGTCCTGCTGTTGGTTGGTGTGCAGTACCCAGCATGCCCTTGTGCTCCCCACGACACAGCAACAGTGTCAGTCATCTTTGATGGGCCTTTCCACTCTCTGTGGGATGTGCATGCGTGAGTGTGAGCTTGCTGGGCCATGTGGTGGGGGATGTAGGGCTGTGACTACGACTCCCATCATGCTATTGCCTCCACCCCCCTTCCCAGCATGCCCATGCTTCCTTCCTTTTGACTCTGCTTCCCTGTGGGGTGGGCTGGCTGTGCTGACAGGATGGCTGGGAGTGTTGTCCTGGCAGTTGTTTGGCTAAGAGTCCCAAGAGTGTCCCTGTGCTTCACACAACATAACCCAGGGTGGTGGTGCTTTGTGGGATCTTGTGTTAGGATGGAGGGCATTGCATTCTACCAGGTGGGTACTGTGGAGTTTGTGTTGGGGGGGGGGTGAGGGGAGGTGCTGGTGACTATAGTCAGTGCTGCAAGTCCCCCTTCCCACCCAGCCAGCCAGATATCCCACCATGGAACGTGCTTGCATTGCAGGGAGTGTAAGTTGTCTCTCAGGATGTCAGTCAGTGGTGTCCTGCTGTTTGTTGGTGCACAGTTGGCAGCAGGGCCTTGTGCTCCCCACAGCAGTAGCCAGTGTCAGCCATCTTGTGAGTCCTTCTCCACTCCCTGTGATGTGAGCATGGTTCAGGGTGGTGTTGATGGGACAGTTGTGAGGGTGAGCTATGTCTGTGACTACGACTCCCATCATGCTATTGCCTCCACCCCCTTCCCAGCATGCCCATGCTTCCTTCCTTTTGACTCTGCTTCCCTGTGGGGTGGGCTGGCTGTGCTGACAGGATGGCTGGGAGTGTTGTCCTGGCAGTTGTTTGGCTAAGAGTCCCAAGAGTGTCCCTGTGCTTCACACAACATAACCCAGGGTGGTGGTGCTTTGTGGGATCTTGTGTTAGGATGGAGGGCATTGCATTCTACCAGGTGGGTACTGTGGAGTTTGTGTTGGGGGGGGGTGAGGGGAGGTGCTGGTGACTATAGTCAGTGCTGCTAGTCCCCCTTCCCACCCAGCCAGCCAGATATCCCACCATGGAACGTGCTTGCATTGCAGGGAGTGTAAGTTGTCTCTCAGGATGTCAGTCAGTGGTGTCCTGCTGTTTGTTGGTGCACAGTTGGCAGCAGGGCCTTGTGCTCCCCACAGCAGTAGCCAGTGTCAGCCATCTTGTGAGTCCTTCTCCACTCCCTGTGATGTGAGCATGGTTCAGGGTGGTGTTGATGGGACAGTTGTGAGGGTGAGCTATGTCTGTGACTACGACTCCCATCATGCTATTGCCTCCACCCCCTTCCCAGCATGCCCATGCTTCCTTCCTTTTGACTCTGCTTCCCTGTGGGGTGGGCTGGCTGTGCTGACAGGATGGCTGGGAGTGTTGTCCTGGCAGTTGTTTGGCTAAGAGTCCCAAGAGTGTCCCTGTGCTTCACACAACATAACCCAGGGTGGTGGTGCTTTGTGGGATCTTGTGTTAGGATGGAGGGCATTGCATTCTACCAGGTGGGTACTGTGGAGTTTGTGTTGGGGGGGGTGAGGGGAGGTGCTGGTGACTATAGTCAGTGCTGCTAGTCCCCCTTCCCACCCAGCCAGCCAGATATCCCACCATGGAACGTGCTTGCATTGCAGGGAGTGTAAGTTGTCTCTCAGGATGTCAGTCAGTGGTGTCCTGCTGTTTGTTGGTGCACAGTTGGCAGCAGGGCCTTGTGCTCCCCACAGCAGTAGCCAGTGTCAGCCATCTTGTGAGTCCTTCTCCACTCCCTGTGATGTGAGCATGGTTCAGGGTGGTGTTGATGGGACAGTTGTGAGGGGGGCAATATGTGTGACTGCGACTCCCATGATGCTATTGGCTACACTGACTTGGCCAGCATACACAGAATTCCTTCCTTTGAGTGGTCTTCACTGTGTGTTGGTGTTGTTGTGGTGGCTACATGTGTGGATGTGTGTGTTAGTTCTATTTGTGCCACTGCCTAGCTGTAGTTGTGGTTGTGTTTGTACATGTGTTGGCACAGTTGGATGTGACTTTTTTGATGGCATGTGTTGTGTTTATCTGACTGACATACACATTTTGGGATGATTCTGTTCTAGTTGCTGTGTAATTGCTATGAGTGCATGGTTTGACTCTCCCCTTGACAGTGATGTGTGTGTTTTGTGGCAGTTTATTGTGTACATTTGTTGTGTACTCACCAGGCTCTGGGATGTCCTCTAGTCCATATACGCTCACTGGCGGAAGGATGGCCCGCACCTTCTCCTCCCAGGGCCTGAGGTATATTGGCTTGGCAGGAGGGCCACTGCCGGTGTGTTGGCTGTTGATGTAGTCTTTCTTGAGCATGTCCCGTACCCTCCTGCGCACGTCATACCACCTGTTCTGGATGTCCGTCTTTGTGCGCCGACATGGTGATTGGGCGTTCACCCTGTTGATGATCCTCTCCCACATCTTGGTTTTCTGCGACATGGGGGTCTGTTGGACCAGAGTGCCAAACAGCTGTGGCTCCACCCTGAGGATCTCGTCTACCATGACTTCCAATTCACTATCTAGGAACTTGGGATTCTTCTTGGGGGGCATGGTGATGGGTGGTGATGGTGGGTGATGTGTGTGTTGGTGTGCAGGTGAGGGTGTGTGAGTGTGTGTTGTGCTGGGTGTATGTGAGGTAGGTATTTGTTGGTGTGTTGATGGTGTGTGTCTTGTGTGAGGGATGAGCTGTGGGTGTGTGGTTGCTTTCTCTTGGGTGCTGGCAGTGAAATGGCATTTGCAAAGGCTCATGGTAGTGATTTGTGTCCTTTATATAGGTGGAGTTGTGGATGTGTCTTTGTTCTCTGTCCCCACCCCCCCAGTATTTATTGGCTTGGTAATTGCTTGTTTGGCCTTTTTTTGGTTGATTTTTCCTTTGTGCTGTTTGTGTATGTTGGAAACGTTCTTGTGACCGAGTCGGACCCTGCATTGGTCTCGTACGGTGTTTTCCGTTTCGTTCACGCTGTGTTTGTGCAGTTTTGTATGCTGCGTACGCGTCGGTCGCGGTGTATTGTGTTGCTTCGGCTCGGTTTTGTATGCGTGTCGGTCGTACGGCTTGTCCTCCGTCCGACTCGGTCGTGTTTTTCGCGCCTTGCATCGTACTTTGCGGTTTGGAGTTGGCGGGTACGATTCGGTCGGATTTGTTCCGGGTGCGTGTCGGTCGGTTGGATTCGCGTGTTTTTCCGGCCGGATTGCTATTTTCCGAGCGGCTCGGTCGGTCGGCTTGGTTTCCTAACGTGTCGGTCGGATTTATCGCGGCTTGCATCGTACTTGGCGTGTCGGGCGCCACTGGTACGTGTCGGTCGGTAATTTTTCCGGCTCCGTGTCGGTCGGTGCTTTTTCCGGCCCGAATCGGAATCGACCCCATAGCATTCGAAATTATCCACATTACAGTTGTCATGTCGGACAAGAACATATATAGTATTAGGCGTCTCTAACATGCTATTCCCGTCCATACAGAGACATAGGACACTTGTTGAATCAGAGCTTATATGACCCAAGTATGAGACAAGGCAGCGAACTTTGAAATTTCCCAAAACATGGCAGTAACCAATATCAAAATCAACAGTCACCTCCCCCGTAACTTGACATTCATCCATACATACATGTCTTGTTGCAGCTCACTGGGTAGAAAGTAGATCGGTTAGTAACTATACCATGTTGTTCAGCAATTAGCAAGAACAGTCTCGGGCAATATAGCTCTGTAATCGGACCACACGATTGTTCAGCCTCGGGCAACGTGCAGCCCTTTCTACCCGTCAAGGATTAGTGATGGGCCACAGCTGCTGCATATCCAGGGTGTTGTATCAGGCCTCCCATTAGCCGGTATCAGTATTTAACTATCGGGCAACTTTAGTACTCTAAAGGATTCCAGCAGTGCGTCCCAGTCCATCGCTATCGGTCGGTTCCGCAAACCGCGTTTTTCTTCCCGTCGAAGAGCGTCGCTCTCTGCTAAGCCCCACCTCTCAACCTCCTCTCACCACTGAGATAGCATTGGAGCCCTTGCAGATTACCACCTCCTGGTCCGGAGTCGTTTTACCAAAAGGGGAGCCAGGTCCGCAAACCGTGCCCTCACCCTATTGTCTTTGGGGCCTGGGTAGAGACCCAGAATACAATTCTCAGTGGAATGTCAGTTGATCTCACCAGTTACTGCCTCCAGCGTGGTGCCATTCTGTGCCCAGTATGAGGATATCATAGGGCAAACCCACAGCATATGCATCAAGTCAGCATCCTGTACCAGGCATCTGGGGCATGTTGATGGAACTGTGGAAATAGGGTATTGAGTCTATGTGGTGTAAGGTATGCGCGATGCAAAATGGAAAACTGTATAAATTTTAATCTAGAGTTGCGGGAAATATTCTTGGGGAATTCAAGGAGGAAGGTCCATTCCTTATCCTAAAGCTCTCGGCCCATATCCGCCTCCCAACGGGCCTTCAAGGGTGTCAGAGAAGTGGATAGATATGCGCTGAGTCCCTGGTATCGTCATCGGATTAAATACCTGCCATGTCCCATTATGTGTAGTGCCTGTATGAATTCATGTGTTGGTGGTTCCACCCCCTCCAGGGCCCAGTGTTGTCTGACATATTGTACGATTCTTGCATGTGTGAGAAACAATGAGTCCGGTAGATCCTGTGCATTGATAAAATCTGCATGTCCAAAACGTGCCCCATCTCCAAATAGTGCCCCCACCGCTGTCACTCCTTCTTGTTCCCACTAGTGTAGTCGGTGCCGCGTTAGTGTACCAGCAGGTGTGGGAAGGCCCAGCAATGGTATATTAGAGGCGTAGGGGACAGTTGGGGCAGTGTGTTTCATGGCTGTTTTCTGGTATCTGAAGAAACTATAACTCGCGCACTAAGGTAACCATAACTTGAGCCCCCACCACAGTTTTCTCATCAATAATTTTATTGCAAATGTTGGAGTGATATTATCAATGATGTCATATGTGGGGT
The DNA here is from genome assembly GCA_963921515.1 of Calotriton arnoldi. Taxonomy (NCBI): domain Eukaryota; kingdom Metazoa; phylum Chordata; class Amphibia; order Caudata; family Salamandridae; genus Calotriton; species Calotriton arnoldi. The sequence goes on from CAWUFW010025765.1 coordinate 15,460, forward strand.
AATTAGCAGTGCATGGCATGGGCACGAGTTATAGTTACCTTAGGGCACAAGTTATAGTTACCTTAGGGCACAAGTTATAGTTTCTTCAGATAAGTAGAACTATAACTGCTGAATTTCTATGGTTTTGTGCGGTTAAAATCTGAACCTAACTGTAACGTCCCTGTAACCTTTGTTTTATTTGTGTGAATTGCTAGGTTTTTTTTTAGGTCTCGGATAGACACCATGCACTATCTGAAAGAGACATGTTGTGTTTAAACTGTGGGCTTCAGCCCACCCACAGGCTTCCCATTTACTCGCTCCATCATCTGTCTCATATTCTTTGTCACCATTTGTCCCTGGCATGCATGGTCATGCCCCTTCTTTTGTACAGCCCTCTCCCCAAGAGCATGGATCAAGCGCTTGTAAACATCCACTGCTCCTGTTTTTACAACCATTTTAGAACCTACTTTTTTCTTTCTTTTTCAGCACTCTACACAGTGCTTGTGCTTTTACCAGCTCTGTATCCTCCCACCTACACTCATGCCCCATCCACGTCATCCCCTCCCTGTGACTGCTTTTCCCATTGTTGCTGCTTTCCGTTTTCCCCCACCTTCTCCCTCCCATCTCTGCTTGCTCCCTCGCACCTTCCAGTGCTTGCCCCAACCACAACTCACCCCGACCCCGTCAGTGCTTTAAACCCCCATTGTAGTCTGTTTTGTTCTAGTGAGTGGTGGTGTTCTACTAGTGTATAGCTGACGTGGTGATTGGAGCATGTGTGCACGGCTGCTATTACTTGGCATATGTGTGGTTTCTGTTAAATTTCCGCGCGTGTGGGTACTAGATGTGTGTATGTGTTTACACCATGTGTGGTCGTTCAGCAATGGTGTTTATAGCTGGATAATCAGAACTCAAGTGAATCAGGTATGCGTGATCACAGGGCATGTGAGAGCTTCTAAAGTACCTGTGTCTTCTGCTGGAATTGTATTTCTCCTGTGCGAAATGATTGAACTGTTCATGTCTCACCTTGCTGCTTCTCATTTCATAAGGTGGGACTCCATTTCTTCATCTTTCTCCCGTCGGGACACTTTCTTACTTTTTCTGCATTCACCGGTGAAGTGTTTCCGTGCGCCATTGTTGCTTAACTTGAATTCTCTTGAAAGGAGCAAGGCTAAGTCTTGATGTCATCAAGGTCTGCCTGCCCCTCAGTCTCAATGGCAAAAGTAGTCCTTTTAATGTGGTTGCCGATGCAATATATTTCCTCATGTTCACTACTGCAACCCAGCCTGAATTTATTTGCAGTTTTATATAGGACCAATACCATCCGAAGGTAGTGGAGCGCTTTACATTAGCACCAGTTACTTTTTTGTGCAGTTTTATATAGCCCCAACACCACCCATAGGTATTGTAGGGCTTTGCATTAGCACAAGTTCTTTTACACAAGGACACATTCATTTTTGTAGTCATGAGAAGATTAACAGCCCGATTACGAGTTTCGGTGGTTCGGAGGCGGGCGGTACTCCACCGCCGTGCCCCCACACCGCCGAGACTCGCCGCCGCCTGCCAGATTACAAGTTATTTGTAGTCTGGCAGGTGGACCCAGCCATTCCCATGGCTGGGTCTCTTTTAAAGGCTGTGGTGCCTTTGAAAAAGCCACCACAATGGGAACGCCTCACAAGGTTCCTGCACGGCATGGACTCAAAAGTCCATGCCGTGCAGGAACATTTGTGCATGCACACAGGGGGGCACATGTTATGGCCCCCTGTGTGCATGCGCAAAGGGAGGAAGCAAAGGGGGCCCTGTAGGGCCCCCTTTGTTTCCTCTCCTCCAAGGTTTACATGGAGGAGGAACCGCCATGTAAACACTGGAGGAGAGGAAACTTGTAATATGCTTGGCGGGACCGCCTATTGTGGCATCTGACCGCCATGCCACCTCCAGGGAATGGCGGTTTCCTGGCGGCAGTCTGACCTCCCAACTCGTAATGGGGCCAGTCGTACTACCGCTGCGGCTGTGGCTCGACCACCACCGCCGCTTCACCACAAGTCTGGCAGTCCTCAGACCGCCAGACTCGTAATCCGGCCCTAAGTGATTTGCCCAGAATCAAGGATGCTAAGCCGACGCCGAAACTCGAACCCAGTTTCCCAGCTCCATAGTCTGCAGCTGTTGCCCTTACGCCACATCCTCTCCAAAGAGGACGCCACATTGTCTCCCTAGCCTCGGCCTCAGTTCTGCATTTTGCGATTACAGCCAAATCGCTTAATCTCCTGGTGGCAGCCCGCATTTGCTGTTGGTTGCCCATCCACCTCCCGCCTGTTACTGCTTGCCCCACTGAACTTCGTTGCACAGATCCCCTCCTTCCCCGACTCGGTTTTTCACATTTTTGTGTGCAGTTTTATATAGTGCCAACACCACCGGAAGGTATTGGAGCACTTTACATTAGCACCAGTTACTTTTTTTGTGCAGTTTTATATAGCAGCAACACCAACCAAAGGTATTGGAGAGCTTTACATTACCACAAGTTACTTTTCACAAGGACACCGTAAACGTAGACAAATCAAGTAATCTCCCGAAGGCAGCCTGCATTTGCTGTTGGTTGTCTGTCAATCTCCAGCCCGTTGCTGCTTGCCCGCGCTGATCTCCTGTTGCACAGATCCCCTCTTCCCCCAGATCCACTCTTCCCCCGACTCTGCTTTTCACATTTGTTTTTTGTGTACTGTTTTATATAGCGCCAAACACCACCCGAAGGTATTGGAGTGCTTTACATTAGCACCAGTTACTTTACACAAGGATACATTAATTTTTGTAGGCACAGGGAGATTAAGTTATTTGCCCAAAATCAAGGATGTTAAGTCAACGACGAAACTCAAACCAGGTTTCCCAGCTCCACAGTCCTCAGCTATGGCCCTTACACCACATCCTCTCCCAAGAGGACGCCATATGGTCTGCCTAGCATGGGCCTCAGTTCTACATTTTGCGATTACGGGCAAATCACTTAATCTCCAGGCCGCTGCCCGCATTTGCTGTTGGTTGCCCATCCACCTCCCACCCATTGCTGCTTGCCCCCGCTGAACTCTGTTGCAGATATTCCCTCCTCCACCGACTCAGTTTTTCACTTTTTTTTGTGCAGTTTTATGTAGCGCCACCACCACCTGAAGGTATTGGAGTGCTTTACATTAGCACCAGTTACTTTACATAAGGAAACATTCATTTTTGTAAGCACGGTGATATTAAGTAATTTGCCCAAAATCAAGGATGTTAAGTCGACGCCTAAATGGCTCACTCCGGAACTCCCCCTCGTCATGCTGCTTTGTCATGGCGCGATCTATCGGAGCTAGTTTGCAGCAGCGACCTCGTGTTTCAATTCGCACCACTACTTCAAATATCAGGTGGCCCACATGTTGCCCTTCAGTACATTTAGGACCAGCAAAGCGGACGAGCAAGACATAAAAATCGTCAGATTTTTAATTCCCCAATATGTTTTTTTCATGGGACTCATGGCTGAGTTCCAAGTCGCAAGACTTCTTGGGTGAAGTGTTGGCAGCCAATCAATTCTCACCATGAGATCTGTGCTTAGGATCCACCCAGATATCTATATTTCTTTTTTCTTTAATAACTCCAAAGCTACTGAACGGATTTACACCAAATTACAAAAAGCCTCTTTCTGGGCCAAGAGCTAGCTTTCTGCCAAACGTGGTGTAATTCCGTCCAGCGATTCGAGCTGTAGTCATGTCTAAAATCCCTATGGGAAATTGAACGGGGAAAATGCGTTTTGGGGCCCCCCCCCTTTTTCTCCGCCCCCACTTGACGAATCACCCCGAAACTGTCCACACAGCAGCTGAACTCAGGTGTGTACTAGTTTTGAACATTTCGCATAGATTCGTCAAGCGGCGGCAAAGTTATTAGCAAAACTAACATATTTACCTACTGGCGGCCGATATATTATATATATTTATATATATAATACATGGAATTCTGTAATCCCTGTATAAATGTGTGTCTCTAATGTCTTTATAATCAGTACTGATTATAAAGAAAAAAATGCCAGAACTCGACTACTATAAGGTTATTACAATCGAGTCACAATGTCTGCTGCCAGAGCCAGCAGCCAACGTGAAAGGCAGGTCAGGTCAAGGAGCATAACTGAAGCAACTGTTTAAAGGAACAAAAACAGAACATTGTTTTTCTTTCTTCTACTCAATTTTAATATCTTACAATGACAACTCATAGAGAATGTATTTATTTTGCACTCCTTAGAAAAAGAAAAGCTAGAATCTTTCCTGCATGTTTTAACACATTCCTTACACTGCAGCTTTTTTTTTTTTTAAACGGACTTGTATTGAACTGTTTCTAACATCTGTTTGCAACAAACAACTTAAAGGCTTTTGATGCATTTAATTTTGCACTAAAGGTTTTATTTTTATTCTTCATGTTTCCAAACATTCTTGCTGTTTCATATGACAGAGCTACGCACCAAGGTTTTAAATGGTTTGTGAGAAATGTGATAGTGTGACGGTTCACTGACAAAATATCGAAGTTAAAAATATAGAAGTAAAAAATATCTATGTAAAAATATAGAATGCAAAAATATCCACTCCCTATACTTAAACAGGTAAGTACAAAAATATCGAAAAACAAATATCGATGTAAAAAATATAGCTGTGCAAAATATCGAATTTTATATATATATATATATATATATATATATATTCACTGAAAAAAACCATAGGTTTTAGGGACAGTTATAGTTAGTTGGACATTTCACTCGTACAAAACCCGTGAAATTCCTCCGTTATAGTTAGTTCAGCTAACTATAACTCGCGCCCCCGCAATGCACTGCTGATGACGTCACATATTACATAACTCATGACATGGTCAGTGACATCACTGATGACATCACTGATGACATCTCAAATGACATCACTGTTGACATCATGCAGTGACTGTGTGTTTCTGTAAAGTTTAAATATTTTTAATATATATAGGAAAAGACGTATTGAAGAATGAGTGGGTGTATAAGTGTCTGTATGGATGATTTAGTAGGTGCGTGACTGACTCTATAAGTGAGTGATTTAACGTATCTTACTGAATGCATGGGTTAGTGACTAAACTGGGTGAATGTCTGTATCCGTCTGTCTGTTGCTGTGTAAGTGGCTGCATGTGTTTGTGAATAGCTACATGAGTGTGTATATGAGTTATTGAATGGTTGTCTGAGTATCTGTATGGGTGCCTGAGTGTTTGTGTGGGAGGGGTGTGTGCGACTCTGTGCGTAGATGTGTGAGTGGGTGATTCACTGGGTGGATGGTTTCAAGAGTGCATCTGTGATAGACTGTATGGGTGGGTAAGTGTGTGTAAGAGTGTGTTAGTGAGTGAATGTATGTCCCAGTGGTACATGTGTGAGTAACTACATATGTGAAAGGCAGTATATATGTGTGTTGGAGTATATAAATAGCTATTAGCGAGAGTGAGTGATTGTGATAGTGGCTGTATGGATGAGTGTGTGCTTGTATCAGTGATTGTATAAGAGCGTAACAATGTGCTAGTATTTGTATGATTAAGTGAGCTGGTGTGTGTATAACTGTATAGGTGAGTAAATGGCAGTGTGTTTAATTATTTGCATGACTGACTAGGTGTGTGAGTACCTCTATGGATGAATGAGTGGCGGTGTTTGAGTGTCTATATAGGAGTAAGAGTGCATATGATAGTCCTGTACTGAGTGACCATAAGTATGAGTGACTGTACGGGTGAGTGAGTGGATGTGTGTGTGTAGACCTAAGAATCAGTGAGAGGGTATGTAGTTATTGGTGTTGGAGTGTCTATGGTTTTGCGAATGGCAGTCTGTAATTTAGAGTGGGTGTATCAAAGGTTATATTAGGGTGTGAGGAGGTGCATCAGATTATCACGTGCATGATGTCATCAGTGATGTCATCAGTGATGTCATTTGAGATGTCATCAGTGATGTCATCAGTGATGTCACTGACCATGTCATGAGTGATGTAATATGTGACGTCATCAGCAGTGCATTGCAGGGCGCGAGTTATAGTTAGCTGAACTAACTATAACGGGGAATTTCACGGGTTTTGTACGAGTGAAATGTCCAACTAACTATAACTGTCCCTAAAACCTATGGTTTTTTCAGTGAATTTCAAAGGTTTTTTAAATGCTAATTTCTAACTATAACGTGTCTGAAACCTATGGTTTTTCAGTGAATTTCAAAGGTTTTTTAAATGCTAATTTCTAACTATAACGTGCCTGAAACCTATGGTTTTTCAGTGAATTTCAAAGGTTTTTAAATGCTAATTTCTAACTATAACGCCCCTGAAACCTATGGTTTTTTCAGTGAATTTCAAAGGTTTTGTAAATGACAATTTTTAAATGTATTAATTGTTATATTTATTTTTTTGACACTGATTTACTACATTTTTAAAACTATTTATTTTTAGATATTTTATTTATTAAATTACATTGTAATTACATTATATTACAAAATATACTTTCTCAGAATGAATTACTTTAGTTTAAATAGTTTGCAAATAGGCAATATAGTTTTAAGTACAGTAGTTACAGTTGTTGCAATGGGCAACACAATTTCAAACACAATGCAACATTGAGCTCAATGTGAATTTCTAGTTAAATGCAATTAGTTACTTTATGGATTACTTTTCTAACCACAGGACTGGATCCTAGATTCAGTCCTGGGACATCTCCTGTAAACAGTTGAGTAAAAGCGTTTTGGTTACAGTAGTGATTTTTAAGGAATATTATTGTATTTTAAAAGTTGACAGAAACCTTTTCAGATAGAATCACCAATGTTATCCTATGGGAGGAAATTCACTTAGCAGGTAAGTAGTGTTATCGTTACTTACTCAGTGTTGGATCCTGGATCCAGCCCTGGTGCATCTCCTGTAAACAGTTGAAAGAATGCTTTTAAGTCATACAGGCGATTTTTAAGGAATATTTGTAGTTTGTGAAAATCGACACTTTGAAACTTTTCTGCTGAAAACCAGACAATGGATTCCTATGGAAGGAAATATAAGTTACTGGTAAGTACGGTTAGAATTACTTTTCAGGGTCAGTGCTGGGCTAAAGATGCAGCACTGGGTTCTCTCCTGATAACAGGTGAGTAAATCGGAATTACGTAGTTTGGTTGATTTTAGAGGAATATTATAAAGTTCCAAAACTCCACACTTAGAAGAATTTCCAAGTGAAACCAGTCAATGTTAGCCTATGGAAGGAAATTCAAGTTCCTGGTAAGTACGGTTAAAATTACTTTTCAGGATCAGTACTGGGCTAAAAGATGCAGCACTGGGTTCTCTCCTGATAACAGGTGAGTAAATCGGAATTCGTAGTTCGGCTGATTTTAGAGGAATATTATAAAGTTCCAAAACTCCACACTTAGAAGAATTTCCAAGTGAAACCAGTCAATGTTAGCCTATGGAAGGAAATTCAAGTTCCTGGTAAGTACGGTTAAAATTACTTTTCAGGATCAGTACTGGGCTAAAAGATGCAGCACCGGGTTCTCTCCTGATAACAGGTGAGTAAATCGGAATTCGTAGTTCGGCTGATTTTAGATGAATATTATAAAGTTCCAAAACTCCACACTTAGAAGAATTTCCAAGTGAAACCAGTCAATGTTAGCCTATTGAAGGAAATTCAAGTTACTGGTAAGTACGGTTAGAATTACTTTTTAGGGTCAGTGCTGGGCTAAAAGATGCAGCACTGGGTTCTCTCCTGATAACAGGTGAGTAAATCGGAATTCGTAGTTCGGCTGATTTTAGAGGAATATTATAAAGTTCCAAAACACCACACTTAGAAGAATTTCCAAGTGAAACCAGTCAATGTTAGCCTATGGAAGGAAATTCAAGTTACTGGTAAGTACGGTTAGAATTACTTTTCAGGGTCAGTGCTGGGCTAAAAGATGCAGCACTGGGTTCTCTCCTGATAACAGGTGAGTAAATCGGAATCCGTATTTCGGCTGATTTTAGAGGAATATTATAAAGTTCCAAAACTCCACACTTAGAAGAATTTCCAAGTGAAACCAGTCAATGTTAGCCTATGGAAGGAAATTCAAGTTCCTGGTAAGTACGGTTAAAATTACTGTTCAGGATCAGTACTGGGCTAAAAGATGCAGCACTGGGTTCTCTCCTGATAACAGGTGAGTAAATCGGAATCCGTAGTTCGGCTGATTTTAGAGGAATATTATAAAGTTCCAAAACACCACACTTAGAAGAATTTCCAAGTGAAACCAGTCAATGTTAGCCTATGGAAGGAAATTCAAGTTACTGGTTAGTACGGTTAGAATTACTTTTCAGGGTCAGTGCTGGGCTAAAAGATGCAGCACTGGGTTCTCTCCTGATAACAGGTCAGTAAATCGGAATTCGTTGTTCGGCTGATTTTAGAGGAATATTATAAAGTTCCAAAACTCCACACTTAGAAGAATTTCCAAGTGAAACCAGTCAATGTTAGCCTATGGAAGGAAATTCAAGTTCCTGGTAAGTACGGTTAAAATTACTTTTCAGGGTCAGTGCTGGGCTAAAAGATGCAGCACTGGGTTCTCTCCTGATAACAGGTGAGTAAATCGGAATTCGTTGTTCGTCTGATTTTAGAGGAATATTATAAAGTTCCAAAACTCCACACTTAGAAGAATTTCCAAGTGAAACCAGTCAATGTTAGCCTATGGAAGGAAATTCAAGTTACTGGTAAGTACGGTTAAAATTACTTTTCAGGATCAGTACTGGGCTAAAAGATGCAGCACAGGGTTCTCTCCTGATAACAGGTGAGTAAATCGGAATTCGTAGTTCGGTTGATTTTAGAGGAATATTTGCACAATGGTGAAGGAAGGGGTGGGGCCTGAGGTGACATGTCTGCAAACACGCCCTGTGGCGCGTTTTAAGTTGGAGAATTAATTCCTCCTCAATCCTGAGGGTCCCTAGGGGCCAACTAGCCCACCAGGAACCTCCAGTATGCGCCAGGGGGCTGCGTTGCAGAGAGGTGTACAGAGGGCACGCACCTTTTTACAACACTCTGCAACGCAGCTCCGTGGCGCTTACTGGAGGTACCTGGTGGGCTAGTTGGCCCCAGACCCTCAGGATTGAAGAGGATTTAATTCCCCATCTAAAAATGCGCCACGGGGCCTGTTTGCACACATGTCACCTGAAGCTCCGCCCCTCCCTTCACCACTGTGCAAACGCGCCCATGGCGCATTTTAAGTTGGGGGATTAAGTCCCCTTGAATCCTGAGGGTCCCTGGAGTCCAACTAGCCCACCATGTACCTCCAAAAAGCGCCACAGAGCTGCGTTGCAGAGAGGTGTAAAAGGGGCGTGGCCTCTGTACACCTCTCTGCAACGCAGCCCCTAGCGCATACTGGAAGTTCCTGGTGGGCTAGTTGGCCCCAGGGACCCCAGTATTCAAGGGAAATCGTCCCCATCTGCAAACGCGCCAGGGGCGCGTTTGCAGAGTGGTGAAAGAAGGGCGTGGCCTCCGGCACGATGCCGGTCTTTTTTTTTTTTGTATGGGAGGGGGCTGCGTGGCCCCCCTTCCCTTGGCCTCTTTGGCCCCGGGGACCCCATCCCCCGGGGCATGAGGATTTTCATTTTTTTAAAAAATATAATAAAACGGGAAGGGGGCCGCGTGGCCCCTTCCCTGGGCCTATATTGACCCCGGGGACCCCATCCCCCGGGGCATGCCCTGTTTTTTTAATTTTTATATATTTGGAGGGGGCTGCGTGGCCCCCTCCTCAGGCCATTTAAGGCCCCGGGGACCCCATCCCCGGGGCCGGCCTTTCCTTTTTTTTTTTCTTTTTCTTTTGGGGAGGAGGGCGCGTGGCCCCCTCCCGGGCCACTACTTGCCCGGGGACCCCATCCCCCGGGGCTGGCCCTCTCCGTTGGGGACTGTGGGGGACCCCAATCCCCCACAGTCCCGCCGGCTCCCGCGTCCCTTGGGAGCCGGCATTGCTTTTCCACATGGGGAGCTGCTAAGATGCAGCTCCCCATGTGGAAAGCTAATGTGCTTTGGATATTGGAAGAGAGAGCAGGTTTCCTGCTCTCTCTTCCAATATCCAAAGCAGTTTGCTATGACAGGACGGGAGCCGCGAGGCTCCCGTCCTGCCATAGCAAACTACAGTGTCCCGAGGGTAGGCACCCCGGGACACTGCAGGAACCGGCCCTGGGGGTGGCGGTCCCCAGGGCCATCAAGGGCTCCAGGAGGGGGCCGCGCGGCCCCCTCCCTTAAATTGCACAGCCCCGGGGAGGTGGTTGTCCCCGGGGCTCTGGGGGTCCGTAACGTACCCCCACATTTATTTTCTATGTGCCCCGGGGAGGTGGTGGTCCCCGGGGCGTGTGGGGGGGCTGGAGCCCCCCACACGTTATTTAAAATTTTAAAAAGAAGCCCGGGGGGGTGGCGGTCCCCGGGGCTGCAGGAGGGCAGGAGAGCCCTCCCGCACCATTTTTTTTTATGAAGCCCCAGGGGGTGGCGGTCCCCGGGGCTTGGGGGGCCTCAGAGGCCCTCCCATAAACAATAAACACACACCCCCCGCATGCCCCCGGGACTTGGGCCACCCGGGGGCATATTTGCATCGAAGCGCGGGAGACCGCGCTTCGATTTTTTTTTTTCGGCAGGATCCGCGCACCCCGAGCGCATCCTGCCGATTTAAAAAAAAAAAATGCTTTTTCTGCCCAGGGGGTCCTTGTGGGACCCCTGAGCAGACCTAGGGGTCAGGGTGTTTCTACCCTGCCCCCTTTGTGCGTTTTGCGCACTTGTTTCTGTCCCTCGGTTCTACCGAGGACAAAATGGCTGCCAACACTTCCTGATTTGGAGTGTTGACAGCCACTGAAAGCCAATTAACATGCAGCTTGTGATCGGGACGGTGCGCGCAGGGTGCGCTCAGGGTGCGCGAATCCGACGCGGCCATAGATATATATGTGATTTTCTTTTTGATTTTCTCAGGAACTACTGAACGGATTTACACCATTTAACAAAAAGGGTTCTTTCTGAACCAAGAACTACCTCTTTGCCAAATTTGGTGTAATTCCGTTCAGCAGTTCGGGCTGTAGCCGTGTCTAAAGTTTCCTATGTAAAAATGAATGGGGAAAACACGTTTTGGGACCCCCCTTTTTTCTCGGCCACCGCTTAACGAATCACCCCGAGACTTTCAGGGTAGGAGCGGACCGTAGCGGGCCATAAAGTTTGAAAATTTCGCGTAGATTCGTCAACCGACGCAAGAGTTATTTCAAATAGAATGTCGCGGATTTCCTATGGAAAATAGGTCCTAACTATAACTATCTACTGGCGACCGCCAGTAGATAATATATATATATATATATATATATATATATATATATATATATATATATATATAAATAAACTAATAAATATTAAATATGGTAAATAAAATTAATATAAAAAAATAAAGTAGATTTAATATAAATTTACAAAATATAATATATAAACTTAATTAAAAAAGTTAAACACCTTCATAATAATTTATAAATATTTCCTTTAAAACAATTAATAAACTATTAATTTTAATTTATTTTATAATTTTTAAATTATATACCAATAACAAAGTCTAATAAAAAAAACCATTCTATTATAAATTAAAACATTAAACTATTTAAAAATCTTCAAACTTAAATTTCCCACTACAGTGAGTGCAAGAGTAGGTAAAGTGTTGGATAGCGGAGGGGTAAAAATTACTATTCCCACTCCAGTGAGTGCAACAGTAGGGAAAGTGTTGGATAGCGGAGGGGTAAAAACTACTATTCCAACTCCAGTGAGTGCAACAGTAGGGAAAGTGTTGGATAGCGGAGGGGTGAAAATTACTATTCCCACTCCAGTGAGTGTAACAGTAGGGAAAGTGTTGGATAGCAGAGGGGTAAAAATTACTATTCCCAATCCAGTGAGTGCAACAGTAGGGAAAGTGTTGGACAGCGGAGGGGTAAAAATTACTATTGCCACTCCAATGAGTGCAACAGTAGGGAAAGTGTTGGATATCGGAGGGGTAAAAATTACTACTGCCACTCCAGTGAGTGCAACAGTAGGAAAAGTGTTGGATAGCGGAGGGGTATAAATTACTTTTCCCACTCCAGTGAGTGCAACAGTAGGGAAAGTGTTGGATAGTGGAGGGGTAGAAATTACTATTCCCACTCCAGTGAGTGCAACAGCAGGGAAAGTGTTGGATAGCGTAGGGGTAAAAATTACTATTCCCACTCCAGTGAGTGTAAGTAGGGAAAGTGTTGGATAGCGGAGGGGGGAAAATTACTATTCCAACTCCAGTTAGTGCAACAGTAGGGAAAGTGTTGGATAGCGGAGGGGTAAAAATTACTATTCCCACTCCAGTGAGTGCAACAGTAGGAAAAGTGTTGGATAGCGGAGGGGTAAAAATTACTATTGCCACTCCAGTGAGTGCAACAGTAGGGAAAGTGTTGGATAGCGGAGGGGTAAAAATTACTATTGCCATTCCAATGAGTGCAACAGTAGGGAAAGTGTTGGATAGCGGAGGGGTAAAAATTACTATTCCCACTCCAGTGAGTGCAACAGTAGGTAAAGTGTTGATTTCAGAGGAGTAACAATTAATATTCTCACTCCAGTCAGTTCAAAATTAAAAACAAACTAAATTTTAACAATAAAAATATTTAAAAAACAAAATAAATTAAAAAATAGATAAATGTTAAAGTTTCAAATACAAATATATTTATTATTAAATGTGTTTTAAAAAAATATAATATTAAATACATATAACAAATACCTACAATTATATTAAATAAAATAAAAAACAATTTGCATTACATAAATTTACTTTTTTTATTTCCTACCCTATAACACCACACAATTCACAACACATATCTAAATAAAAAAGAATATGTACTTCCTCAAATAACATAATTAATTACCAATTAAAGAAATATTAATATTTTTTAAAAACTCATAAAAATTATTTTAATTCCCACACTTTACCCCTATAATCCCCACAACCCACAGTTAAAATTAAACTATAAAAAAATTAATTACACAATTAAAACATATTTTCAATTAAAAACCTAATAGTATTTAACAACTAATTATAAAGTAAGTAAAATTAATTTACTCCCCACACTGTACCCCTATAACAATAAAACCCACACACAAAAAAATATAAACAAATACCCAAATTAAATATAAATTAATTATTTAACATTAATGATCAACTAATTTTGAATTAAAGAAAAATTACTTCCCACCCTTTACCCCTATAAACCCCACAACCCACACCTAAAATTAATTACACAAATTCCATATTTAATTTTAAAATAATTAATTAATATTAATTAACTAATTATTAATTAATTAAACATGAATTACTTCCCACCCTTTACCCCATAAACCCCACAACCCACACCTAAAAAAATAATCACACAATTACCATAATTATCAATTAATTAGTTAATATAATTAACAACTAATTATTAATTAATTAAACAAATTACTTCCCACCCTTTACTTCTATAAACCCCACAACCCGCACCTAAAATTAATTACACAATTTCCGTAATTAATTTTCTATCAATTAATTATTAAGAACTAATTAATTAATTAAAAATAAATTACTTCCCACCCTTCACCCCATAAACCCCACAACCCACACCTAAAAAGATCACACAATTACCATAATTAATTATCAATTAATTAGTTAATTTAAATTACCACTAATTATTAATTAAACAAATTACTTCCCACCCTTTACCCCTATAAACCCCACAACCCGCACCTAAAATTAATAACACAATTTCCATAATTAATTTTCAATCAATTAATTAATATAAATTAACTAATTATTAATTAATCAAAAATAAATTACTTCCCACCCTTTACCACTATAAACCCCACAACCTGCACCTAAAAAATTATACAATTACCATAATTATCAATTAATTAATAATATTTAACAACCAATTAATAAAAAATAATCATTAATTTATTATAATTAAATTACTTCCCACCCTATTCCCCAATAAACCCACAACCCGCTACGGAACTAAAAACTGCAACATTTTATTTTAAAAAATTCATAACTACTAAAATGTAACACATATTAAAGAACATAAACAATACTTATACAAAAAAAATACATCACATACATTTAAAATATAAACTAAAATACATAACAGTAATAAAAAATCGATATTTTAAACATCTGTATTTTTGAAAACAATTTTAATGACTTCTATATTTTTAAAAACGATATTTCTTACCTTAAATTCGATATTCTTCACCACAATATTCTTGCTTCCGATATTTCTGAATCACGATATTTCCAAGTCGATATTTGTGTGAGTCGACATTTCCAACTCGATATTCTGTCTCAGCACATATATATATATATTCCTGTCCGCATAGTCCCATTTTTCTGGCCATGTGGGCGCTTCTAAGGTGGTGCGTTCCGAGTACGGCAGGACCAAGCCGTTTCAATTATTGCCACACTTCCCATGCAAGGGATTTCTCACCGCACTCACTGCTCCGCGTCTTTTTAGAATTCAATTAATCACAATCCGTATGTTGTAGTTCAAGGGTGTTTAATTTCAAAGCTGCCAACACACCCCAACGCGTTTCAGTCTCAGCCGAGACCTTGTCCCCGTGAACAAGGTCTCGGCTGGGACTGAACACGCGTTGGGGTGTGTTTGCAGCTTTGAAATTAAACACCCTTGACCTACAACATAAGGATTGTGATTAATTGAATTCTAAAAAGACACGGAGCAGTGAGATCCCTTGCATGGGAAGTGTGGATATATATATATATATATATATATATATATATATATATATATATATATATATATATATATATCGAGAGAGAGAGAGTGTGTGAGTATGTGTGTGTGTGTGTGTGTGCGCTGAGCCTCCCAAAAGTTTTTTCCCAAGAGCCCGCTGACTGCTGGGGTTGCCTATTACCAAGGCTGCCTAGTCTTGATTGCACCTCTTGTCTATTCCTTTCACCACCCTACACTTTTTGCCTAGTTATCTCCCCATGGCAAGCTTTCTTTCATCACTGATTTCTCAATTTGTCACTGTCGTGTCATCGTTGTCTTACTCTTTCCATTCACCTTTTTCTGCCATTCCCTCTCGGTCAAAATATGAAATTGAAAAATAAGTCCTGGTACCTAAAAATGAGTACCAGTGTTCACCAACTGCAAACAAGGGCACACAGTAAATTAAGCGATGGATGTATGTAAGAATGCAAGTGAAAATCCAAAGTACATAAGAGATGAGGTTGTTAAAGGTAACAGCAGAATCTTGTTCCCTTTAAATGGCCACAGAAGGTATCGTTTGTGCAGAAAAGGATAGTCCAAAGGTACCAGAAGCAAGTGATAACCGTTCATCATCACAAAAAAGAAATGGTTCGAGAATAAACAGTCATGCAAACGTGGAGCAACACAGCCCAGAAAGCCTATGCCAGGACATTGAAATTAGAGGGATTAATAAGAGAAAGTTAAAGGCATTTGACAGTCCAGTGGAAAAAATTGATGAAAAACAGTTCCACAGGATTGCTATAAAATCACATCAAAACGTTCATTAGAAATATTTCAGGCTACTTTTCCCCATGTTTTAATGAATGGAGTTTAATTTGAAAAGAAAAACAGCAGTTTCGATAAGTTTTACATCAATAGGAAGTTATATCAATTATGAAGTTACATCTATTGGAAGTTACATCAATATGAAGTCAGCGTCATGGATACCCTCCCGGGTGATAGTGCGCTCTACAAATCTGCATAATATAATAAGGAAACTCTAGTCTGTATTTACTTGACATAATCCTCTAATCCCTTATTTCACTAACACTTTTTCTTGTGTATAAAGCGCTGAAATGCAAGTACCATAACGTGCCTGCTTACTAGGAAGGTCACAGTGTGGCATTGTGTCCAGCAACCACAAAGAGCCAATTTCCAAAGCATTTTGCGCAACTACATTAACATTAAGGGGCCGATTCCGATCTCGGTCGGAGGCGCACCCAATACCATTCGGTCGGGAAAAAAGCCATGCGAATGCCTGTTTCCCGACCGATCCGTACAGCACACCGAACGAGTAAGTACGATGCGCACAACAGCACAGAATCCGGCCGAGTCGTACTCACCCAATCCAGGTCCTGTTCTCCGACCGAGGCGAATCCGGAAACGCAGAATCGAGTCGCACGGAAGGGAAAATGCAGCTCCGTCCGGCCGAACAAGTACGATGCGCTTCCCGTACTCGCCGAACCCGTCGCTACGCACGGCACGTCAAAGCATCCGGGAGAGGCGCACATAAGCTCCGATTCGCGCCACAACACAATACACGGCTACGAGACGAACACGCCAGCGACGAGGACGACGCGAAGCGACGAGGACGACGCGAAGCAACGAGAAGGACGCACGACACGAACCAACCATGAATCCCTTCGTCCCGATCATACCAATATTCTACATTTACTACCGGAACAGGCACGGACGCGTACGGCGCAGAAGGTAAGTCAGACACCAACCACAAAACACATACAACACGTACACCACACATCACACACACACAGAGGGATGCAGAATTTACTTACACCACCAACAGCAGCACCATAGGGGCGGGATGCCCATCACCAATGCCACATATGCACACAGGGGCCTGAATGCGCACCACCACCCCTACCCAGGGGGGGCCGGATGCCAACCACCACTACCACCCTTAGCCAGGGGGTGCCAGATGCCCACCACCACTACCACCCTTACCCAGGGGGCTGGATGCCTACCACTACTACCACCCTTAGCCAGGGGGTGCCAGATGCCTACCACTACTACCACCCTCACCCAGGGGGGCTGGATGCCTACCACTACTACCACCCTTACCCAGGGGGGCTGGATGCCTACCACTACTACCACCCTCACCCAGGGGGGCTGGATGCCTACCACTACTACCACCCTTAGCCAGGGGGTGCCAGATGCCTACCACTACTACCACCCTCACCCAGGGGGGCTGGATGCCTACCACTACTACCACCCTCACCCAGGGGGGCTGGATGCCTACCACTACTACCACCCTTACCCAGGGGGCTGGATGCCTACCACCCTTAGCCAGGGGGGTGCCAGATGCCTACCACTACTACCACCCTCACCCAGGGGGGGCTGGATGCCTACCACTACTACCACCCTTACCCAGGGGGGGCTGGATGCCTACCACTACCACCACCCTCACCCAGGGGGGGCTGGATGCCTACCACTACTACCACCCTTAGCCAGGGGGGTGCCAGATGCCTACCACTACTACCACC
The DNA here is from genome assembly GCA_963921515.1 of Calotriton arnoldi. Taxonomy (NCBI): domain Eukaryota; kingdom Metazoa; phylum Chordata; class Amphibia; order Caudata; family Salamandridae; genus Calotriton; species Calotriton arnoldi. The sequence continues at coordinate 32,696 of CAWUFW010025765.1, forward strand.
CTCACCCAGGGGGGGCTGGATGCCTACCACTACTACCACCCTTAGCCAGGGGGTGCCAGATGCCTACCACTACTACCACCCTTAGCCAGGGGGTGCCAGATGCCTACCACTACTACCACCCTTACCCAGGGGGGCTGGATGCCTACCACTACTACCACCCTCACCCAGGGGGCTGGATGCCTACCACTACTACCACCCTCACCCAGGGGGGCATGGATGCCTACCACTACTACCACCCTTAGCCAGGGGGCATGGATGCCTACCACTACTACCACCCTCACCCAGGGGGTCTGGATGCCTACCACTACTACCACCCTCACCCAGGGGGCATGGATGCCTACCACTACTACCACCCTTACCCAGGGGGGCTGGATGCCTCCCACTACTACCACCCTCACCCAGGGGGGCTGGATGCCTACCACTACTACCACCCTCACCCAGGGGGGGCTGGATGCCTACCACTACTACCACCCTTAGCCAGGGTGGTGCCAGATGCCCACCACCACTACCACCCTTAGCCATGGGGGTGCCAGATGCCTACCACTACTACCACCCTTAGCCAGGGTGGTGCCAGATGCCCACCACCACTACCACCCTTAGCCATGGGGGTGCCAGATGCCTACCACTACTACCACCCTTAGCCAGGGGGGGCTGGATGCCTACCACTACTACCACCCTCACCCAGGGGGGGCTGGATGCCTACCACTACTACCACCCTCACCCAGGGGGCATGGATGCCTACCACTACTACCACCCTTACCCAGGGGGGGCTGGATGCCTACCACTACTACCACCCTCACCCAGGGGGGGCTGGATGCCTACCACTACTACCACCCTCACCCAGGAGGGGCTGGATGCCTACCACTACTACCACCCTTAGCCAGGGGGCTGGATGCCTACCACTACTACCACCCTCACCCAGGGGGGCTGGATGCCTACCACTACTACCACCCTTAGCCAGGGGGCTGGATGCCTACCACTACTACCACCCTCACCCAGGGGGCTGGATGCCTACCACTACTACCACCCTCACCCAGGGGGCTGGATGCCTACCACTACTACCACCCTTAGCCTGGGGGGCTGGATGCCAACCACTACTACCACCCTCACCCAGGGGTGCCAGATGCCCACCACCACTACCACCCTTAGCCATGGGGGTGCCAGATGCCCACCACCACTACCACCCTCAGCCATAGGGGTGCCAGATGCCTACCACCCTTAGCCAGGGGGGGCTGGATGCCTACCACCACTACCACCCCCACTCATAGGATGGACAATGCATGACACAACCAGCACACCACAACCTAGGGAATGCAAGAAAAAGACATCCCCCCAACACCATGACAAGCGTGTGTAGACTGTGTCAAATGCCTACAACACTGAACATGACTTTGAACATACAATGTGACCCCCTAGCACATGTGCCACACAGATATGTGTGTGGCCCCCACAATGCAAGCAGGCCATGACCATTGTGGCAATGGGGTCCAAACCCCCATCATCACAGTGACCAAAAGGTAAGTGTGGGGTCCATAGCTGAAGCACATTCTGAACATTGTGGCAATGGGGTCTAACGCCCCATCACCACAGTGACCAAAAGGTAAGTGTGGGGTCCATAGCTGAAGCACATATTGAACATTGTGGCAATGGGGTCCAAACCCCCATCATCACAGTGACCAAAAGGTAAGTGTTGACAAAGAAAGAGCTGCAACTGCCAAACTGCATGGATGATTCCTGGTCACAGAACAAAAACACATCAGTGGCAAAGTAGTGCATGTGTCCCATTGCAACATAAATTGGGGGAGCCAAATACTGCAGTGCAAATAAGACATACCTTTGGCCATGTGCAGACAAACAACACCCATGGGGGCTGACACTGTCAACATTCATCAATGACACAATGACAGAAGTGACCATCAGAATGCAGACCCACATATTTGCACCAATGGGCACACAAATGCAGATACCCTGTGGAGACTGTAGATGTGAGGTGAACAGATACCATACCATGGCAGCAATGGGACACACAAACCATGATCATTGTGCTGACCGATGACCTAGGAGTCCCAGGGACAGCAGGGGAAACCCACCAAACTACATACAGCCAATGGCACACCCAAGATATGCCAATGCAGTGGTGCAGATGCACAAACACAAACAGGCAGTCCCACACTGAACATCATACACAACAGGTGAGGGGGGGTGCCAGTGTCCCCAGGCAACCACACAACACATGAGGAGACCTGAATACCAATCATACAGATGTGCATACAGTGCCACACAAAGGTAACTCATGGATCCAAATCCCTATGTGGGCAAGCAGGCATTGTCAGATGAGAGGGAGCACAAATCACACATGTCACACAGGCACGTAGGAACAGCAACTGACACAGCAAGACACAGACACACCACAGCACTACCCCCAGGGCCCCCACAATGTGGTGACCCTGGGCTGCATTACAATCCCACTGTGATGACAAAGCTAAATGTCGTTCACACTGTGAACCACAGTCATGTGTCCTGAGCAACAAACTACCATCACACCTACACAAGCACAAATCAATCAGCATGGCCAGTAAGCCAAGGCCAACATGGAGGCAGGGGCCTAGCCGGGCAACAACTCTCATCTGCACACACTCAACACCACACCCCTCGACCTCCAACAATGTGCAGCAGTGAAGCACACATGCACTGGTGACATTGCACATGCACCCATGACTATTCCAGGGTGGTGGGTGGGAACCAAGGTGCAGAAACACATCACACATGGCCACTCAACAAGACTCCTGAATGTCTGACACACTGCACACTACGCTGTACATGGACATGACGGCAATACCACACCAACCAATGGGATCCCAGCCACAGTCACACACCAATGAAGAAGCCAAGGTCACCCACAAAGAACACACATAGACAACAACCAACATTGCAGCCCGGACCCTGAGGAGTGCCAGCAGTCACACACACAACGTGTCACAATCACTGAAAGATAACACAAACTGGAAATCACATGACAGGGGCAAACAACAAGTGCCAAGGGGAAACCTGACTGTGACCCATCTGCGTCTGCACACAAACTCAGCCCTGACAGCAAACACACCTATGGGTGACACCCTGATGACCAGTAATGTGCCATGCACCCACATCACAGAGAACCCAGGGAGAAGACTTTGGGGGAACATAGGTCAACTCAGCAAGCATCACAAACAGGTACAACACTAGGGATCACAGCATGCACAGCTAAACGGAAGTGAACACACAGACATGCACATACAACACACACCTTGGGCGCAGGCAATCTCACAGGAGTACACACTGCCATGAGGGGACTCCACTCCTGTGTGAGGAAAGCTGTGCCATATGTTGCCTCAGTAGGGCCCCATCATGTTAGCTGAGCACTTGGTCACACAATCAACAATTAGCACCAAATGAGGGCTCCCGTCACATCAGCCTGGTCATGGAAGTGCCAACGTAATCATCAGCACAGATCCAACACACTTGTATAGCAATGTTGCACTGACAACACAGATGAGTCCTTCCCCATTGATGCCCAAACCTGCATGTCCAGTGGAGATGGCCACACGGTCAGGGAAGTAGACGAATTGAACAATGGCAGGCACAACAGATGTGCAGGGGTGGAAGCCACAGATGTGAAATAGCTAATCTATGTAGGAAATCCCATTGCCAAATACTGAACACATGACACCCTCAGATGCTGCTATGGATGACATGGATACACCACAGGATAGGACACATTCCCCCTGGACCACATGGGTTCCTGCACAGTAACACTTCATTATCATGAGACCAAATATCACCATCACTGCAGCAAGGGCATGGTTAGCATCATCAACAACATGTACATCAGAAGCATAAGCACTAGAGAACAGAAAGTTGCTTTATTCAGCATATGTGTGTAATGAAAACAAAGTCCAGAAAAACACAAAGGCCAATGGCCAGTCCATTGTCAAAGTCCAAACTGGGTGACAGTGGCAGATGTCACCCTACGCATGCCTGCACAAAACCAGGGACAATCCACTAGGAGGGGCAACCGGGGGGCAGGCCAGGCACCGCAGGGACAGGATCAGGGCTCAACAGGAGGAAGCAGGGAAGGGGTGGTGGGTGCTGGAGAGCCACTGACAACTGCAGTGGAGGTGTCTGACATGGTGTGTGCCGGCACAACTGGGGGGCATGACTCAGATGTTGTGGGTGCCGGCACGACTGCAGTGGACCCTGCAGATGGAGTGGACAGGTCCGCCACTGCAGTGCCCAAGTCAGACAGGGTGGTAGTGGACTCCACTGCAGTGCCTACCACCAGGGGAGGAGAATGGGGAACAGGCAAGGTGGGCTGGACAGAGGGGGAGGACACCCTCACCACATCAGTGGCACAGACAAGCGCAGCGGGGTGTGGTGCCGGGAGAGCAAGTGGCAGGGGAGAAGGCCGGATCCTCTTGGGGATGGTATATCTGTGGGTGGGGGAACCTGGGGCAGGGTGTGGTGGGGGCACCTGTGGAGTGGGGGCCTGAGGGATGGAGGAAGGAGACCTGGTGCCTGAGCTGCAGGGCGGCGGCGGGGTCTTGCTCTTATGACTCCGGGGGACTTGCGGGTGGGGGCCTCAGTCTGTCTGCGCCTGGGGAGGGTGTCCGGGGGCGAGGGGCACTCTGCTCCGTGTGGGTGGGCTTCCTCTTCCCCCTGAATGCTGTATCAGCTGGATCGGAGGGGAAGAGGCCGAGGTCACTGAGGAAGAGCCGCTGGGTCTTTGGGGTTGCAGGTGAGGCAAGGGAGGGTGTTTGGGAGGGAGAGGCAACTGAGGACTGCGCAGTGCTCGTGGATGCGTGTGTGTGTTCCAGGGCCCAATCCCCTGTGAGTCTGGTTTCAGTCCCCTGACTGTGCGTGCGTGTGCGTTTTGTTTGTGGCGTGTGTGTCTGTGTGCTGGATGTGTGTGTGCTGGTGTGTGCCTGTGCCGGTGTGTGTGTGCTTGGGACGGGTAAGGTGCTGGGGAGTGTGGATGGAGCAGAGGCAGGAGGGGTGAGGGACTGTCTGAGGAGGGACACTGCTGCCGTCAGGGAGGAGTCCATGGACCTATTGCCCCTCTGTAGGTCAGACATGCCCGATGAGATGCCCTCCATGAACGACACCAGCTGAGTCAACAGAGCGGTGTGCGCATGGAGGACACTCAGCATGGCTGTCTGCCCTACATGGAGCTGGCGAAGGAGGTACACAGACTCCTCACTCAGGGCAGCAGGGGACACAGGGGCAGGGGTGCGGTGCCTGGCCCAAAGGAGACACGCTCCCGAACATGGGAGCCTCCACAGACCTGGGGAATGGGAGCCGATGGGAGGGCGGTGGTGGTGGTGGCGGGGACAGCAACACTAGCTGGGGTGTGGTGGCTGCTGACACCCGCCTCCATAGGGAGTCATCCTCCGAGTTGCTCTGGTCCTCAGCTGAGGTGGATGGTGCTGAGGACTCCTCGGTGTGGCTCCCCTCGCCCTCCGTGCCACTGGGTCCCTCCGACCACTCCTCGGCTGCTGACCCAGTCTGGCTCTCCGGCTCCTCCTGGTCCGTGGAGCTGTCCCCTTCCGTGGCCGTGGATGTATCTGCAAACAATGGGGAAACAGACAGACATCAGTCACCTGCACCAAACGCACACACCACTGTGAGCACAGCACATTACAGAGCAAGCCCTGGCATCATTAGTTGTACATTGCTAAAAGTGCCCTAACTGAACAGGAGAAGCCAATTGTCAGTCTGATGCCAACCATGGCACTAACATCCCACATGGCCTTGCACCTATCTGTCTGGTGTCTGTTGGATAGCAACACCCCAGTGTGGACACATGCACCAAATACACAGTAGTTGGACAGTGCAGAGGACACGGTGTAGCATGTGGACATGCACACATCACAACTCTTGCCACAGAGTCAGTACAGGTTTCCGGATGAAAGGGACGCCCAGAGTCAAATAGGATATGCATGTGATGCATACCAGCGACAGACACCATGATGCACCCATGTCCTGATAGCCATCGCCACAATGGTGTGCATGTAGCACATGTCACTCCCCTGCAGGATCACCAATAAGTAGACACATGCCATGGCGGAGGCATGACTGCTAAGTCATACATCACTGTCTCAGTGATGTATGACTTGGCAGCCAGACAACAACACTCTGCACTGTGTCACAATAGTAGGTCATGGGGAATGCAAGTCCTGGAGCTGCACAAGTGCACATGTACATCCCCCACACAACATATCATCTTAACCCTCATCTGTCCAGGTCATACCGATTGGACATATGGGAGACCTGTGACACTACCCTCTGAACCTGAGCCCCTCACAATCTGCTGTGAATGGGGAACAGCTGCCTGAACTTCACATTCGCATACCCCAGTCTGCACGGGCAGCTGATCAAACACCTATGTGACACACAAGTATCGTCTCCTATGGTCACATCTCCAGTGGCATGCTGAGCCCCTACCAAGAAACACCCCAGCAGTCCTGGCAACAAATCCACAGCACACTGACACAGAGGCAGACACCTCACTGCGCACAATGTGTCAGCTGATACACGGGAGTGGGAGTACAGAGTGCATTGCATGGCCTGGAGTAGGCATGACTGTCCTGCCCCACATGAATGAGGGATGAGCCCTGGACAGTGGATAGCTGGCTATGTATGTGTGACACACGTAATCTGCATACTCCTGGGGCCCAAACATTGTTCCCACCCGCTGCATGGGTGTGTGCCACATACCCCAGGCACATGTGGTGGCTCAGCTCAGCAAGTGGACCGCATATCAAAGCAACACGCAGATTACATGTCCGAACACAGGCGTTGTGTGAACAATGGACCCACCCATGATGCCCACAACAGAGTTAGGGAAACAGATGCTGTCCCCCACCTTTAGTGAAGCAAACTGCAAGGACACAGTCCCAAGTGACACAATTCCCTGAATGTAAGGGCCACACCTGGGTATCAGATGAGGAGTGGGCAGTGCACAATAGAGGGACATGGCTCCTGGACAACATGACTGCTGTACTGTGGCAGTTGAACCAGGCCAGAGGAGGGCACAAAGCATGTAATACAGAGTTCACAGTGCAGTCTTTGACTCACCCCCTCCTTGCTGCTGTCTGGCCTTCAGCTGCCCATCCAGGTCTGGAAACACCAGCGCCAGGATCTGGAGCATGTGGGGGGTCAGGGTCCGTGTTCCGCCCCTCCTGCGAGGAGGCGACAGCTTCAGCTGGACCCGTGCAATCCTCCGGGTCCAGCCCCGAAGGTCCTGCCACCTCTTCTGGCAGTTGCGGATCCGGCGCTTGTAGACCCCCACGGACCGGACAGCCCGGACGATGTCCTTCCAGATCTCCTGCTTCCGATGGGCATTAACCTGTCAGGATGACAAAGTGAAAAGGCCATTACTACACATGCACCATATCCGTGCATGACACAGTTGTATATACATGTCTCATTCACAGGGGCACATGATGTACACAGGCAGTGCAACGCTGCCCATGGACAGTTTGCCAGACATCACTACATGGTATCATTGCATGGGAAGTAAAACCTTGTTCAAATGCACTGTCACTGCACCATACCTGTCCAGTGCATGTCACTACACACTATGGGGGGTGACAACTACTCAGTGAGCCTGCTAGCCAGTGGCGTGCAGACTTTCAGCCTTGCTAGTCAGACAAAATGCACATTCAGAAAGGCAGTGCACAGAACACTCACCTGCTCCCCTGGTGTCCCATACAGCTTGCTGTACTGTGGAAGTAGGCTGTCCAGCAGGGCCTGGTTCTCCTCAAGGCTGAAGGCTGGGGCTCTCTCCACAGTACGTGCCATTGCAGGGTCCAGAGGGGCAGAGACAGCAGCAGTGCAGTGGCAGATATCGTCCTGGAGCATGTAGTGCAGGCAAGTGAGCTCTCAGGGGAAC
>CAWUFW010025766.1:0-40616 GCA_963921515.1 Calotriton arnoldi
AATCCCAGAGTCTTGGTCAACTTGATGTTCATCATCTGACCCAGACACTGTAATTGACCCACCCCTGATTCAGACCCATTAGCTCCTAGAGCTAATCTAAGATCATCTGCTGTCAGCAGATCTATCAGGTGTAGTGTGGAGGGACTCTGTCCTATCTTCAGGTGCCTCTCAGCACACATGGCTTTCAAGTCAAAGAAAGTCTTGTCCTTATACTGAAGCTGGGTGGATCCACTGGGTCCATCCCTTAAGGACATTCTAGTGTTGCGCAGTGTTGTACTACCTACACTAGTTTGTGGCCTACTGATCCTAGCTTGAACTGTAGAAAGGGTGTGCTATCCCTTGGCACTCAGCTCTAAGTTCAGTAGAACTTATTGATACTAAGCTTGACTTTATATGTACCTTGAGTACCTATAGTGGTTTTCAGTTAGTAATTCAAATAGAGATTTTCTGGTAAACCAATAGCAAGCTGGAATCCCACACGTTGCCACCAATGTGAGAAGTTGGCCTGGTATATGCTGTCCACTAGTTAAAGTGGGCACCTTGCACCAGTACAATTCGACTCTTATGGTAGGTAGGTTTAACCCCTTGACCGCGATCGGAATTCCGCTCGTGTGCTGGACATTCCGATCGCGGGTGGGGTCGTGACGAGCTCAGCTCGTCATGCGCACAGCGCTACCGCGCAGCATGACGAGCTGAGCTCGTCATGAGCACGGAAGGGGTTAAGACAACCTTTATAGAAAGCTATCCTAGTGGTAGCTGTGGAGAGCAGCCTTCAGGCTAAGTCTTGGGGGAATGTAAAGCAGCTTGTTTTACCACACAATCTCTTGAATCACCAAATGAAAAGACACCACACAGGTATATATGTAAAATATATATGTATTTATTGTTAAACAACTCTCTACTAATCTCTTTATGAGATTAGAAGGCAAGAACATATGAACAAGTCAATGTTTTATCAAAATAAGTTAGCACAAGTAAATATCACAATCTTATCTTGGCTAGACCGGGGTCTAGAGCATATAGAATCGAGGGACCCCAAAGAACCACCCCAGGTAGTTGTAGGAGACCCACAGGGGACGGACACGGTGTTCAGACACTGGTGCGAGTCCTGTACGAGTCTATGCGAGAGAACGCGATTGAGTTATCAATGTTACAGGTCCCTGGCGTGTTCGAGGCGAACACACCGATCGGTCAGAAGGAGTCGAAGGACGCGGATACTGGTAGAGTTACAAGGGAGTTGGACGCGATGTGTCTAACACAGACGCGAACCCTGTACGAGCCAGTGCGAGAATCGCACGGAGAAAATAGGAGTTTTAGGGCACTTCTAGGGTAGCTACAAGCAAGTCACTTACAGGGTAAGTAGTTCTAGGGCCAACACCCACAGGAGCACCGTAGTGCTGAAGTTACCTCACCCAGGGGAGCCGGGTGCATAGGTGTCCTTTGGTGTCGGGTCGCGGCGTCGTTTTCAATGGAAGCCAGTGAAGACTTGCTGCTTGCGACGACCGAAGAAGTGTCCGGTGGAATCCAAGCCTGGATTCGGAAGGAGGAAGACCTGAAAGCAGAGGGACAGTGTTCAAAGTCACTTGGCAGTGACCCGGGGCAAGGAAGATGAATGCCCACCGTCGTCGACAGGATTCAGGTAGTTCACTGATGTCTTGACTCTTCGACCACGAGGTCCAGGAGGTGTGAGGATGGCCAGGAGCTGGATTCAGCGTGTCCCACGAAGTCTGCAGCTGACTGCTGTGTCGGCAACCCGATTGGAGCCAACAAGCCTTGGTAGCAGCAAGTCTCATGGAAGGGACAAAAAAGTCAATGGTGCAGACCAGCAAGTTCTGGGGGACCTACCCAGCGAGGGTAGGTCAGGGCAGGCCTGGAGCAACCAGGGGAGCCCTTTGGTTTTGTAGAAAAGTCTTCAGGGGACCCACAAGCCAGCTGGCAAGGGATTGCAAAGATGCCTCGGGAGGATTCACTCAACAGGGGCCCACGGTCACTCGGGATGGGGTAGGCCTCTGATCCTGGGAGGAATCTCTGCTAGAGGCTGGGACCACATGTGGTCTAAAGCACAAGTTCATAGATAATCGTGAAGGGGTTGCACTTGACAATAGTGCACAGTACCCAGGGGCTGCAGTTCCTCATCGCTCGTGGGGTCCACTTGCCTCAACTTCACTGGGGACTCACGATGGCCTTGGAGAAGTCAGGAAATCCTCTTCCTGGGCTGCAGGGACTTCGGGCTCCGGCGGGAGCGGCATAGTTTGCGACCGTCGTTGTAGTTTTTGGTGCCTGCCAAGCCGGGGAGTCACTCCTTGACTCCAAGGGAGATTCTTCAGTCTTCCAGAGGTAGTGGAACATCGAAGGTCCGGGATTCTTCTTGATAGCGTCGTCCAGGGGTATCTAGGTTGCAATGCACAGGTTCCCCCTCTTATTCTAAAAAGAAGGGAGGGACTAGCTCTACGACCCAACCTATGGGAGGGTCAGGGGAGTGGGTGGCTACACCCACTTCCCTTTGTCCAGTTTCGCGCCAGAGTAGGGGCAGGTAGCCCCTGAGCTGGTTTGAACTGGCATATGCACAGAGGAGCCTTCTGCTCCCCCAGTGCAGGACTTCAAAGCACTCTAGGAGTGCACCCACCCAGCCCCAATACACTAAACCCTGTCTGGAAGGTGGTCACACCCTCCTGCGACAGGATACCTATTGTTGGGCCTCCTCCACTGCGAGTTTCGGTCATCAGCAGGAGGGCAGCCCAGTGTCTGTGACTGGTGGCATCCATTTTGTGATGCCAGGGCTCTTCAGGATTCTACCGCGTTTCCACAGTAGGTACATGTCTGTCCCTCTAGAAGGGTGGAATGCTACCCCCGCCGCCAGAACTGGCGGGGGGTAGTATTCCAAGATGTTTGACACCAAACACAACATGTTTCCGTGCAGCCATCCCAAAGTTAGCATTTAACGCGAGGTTATAATGCGCTTAAGAGTAAATGGTCAGGCTGCACTACAAACAGCCTCAGAGAAGGGTCTCCGAATGCTGCAGAGGGGCTCTGCTCATGCAGGGACACCCTCTCACATAGGAACTAAGCACTCTGACTTCAGGATTGACAAGGCCTGCCATAGGAGTGACTTATAGGTCTATATGTGTGTATCTATGTAGTGATATAGGTAGCCTATATCAGAGTAAGGGGTGCCTGCACCACCTTACCCAGGCTGCAGTAGCAGACCTGTGGTGTCAGATTTAGTCTGCTTCCCAGGGGTGGCATAATACATGCTTCAGCCCCTGGTAGGCCTGTGAAGTACCTATGCCCTTGGTACCTAAGGTACCATATACTAGGGACTCATAAGGTACCACAGTATCCAATCACTAGTGCACCTAGAGTGCACTCCAAGTCGTTTAGAGAGAACAGAGAGGCTGGGGCCCTGATTGGCAGGGTCCCAGCCAGACTATAGCCAGAAACCAGTGTAAACATCAGAAAAAAAGTGGGGGCAACATAAGAGGTAGATCCTACTCTCCTACACATTTTTTAAACACGTCTGCTTTATTCTTGCCGTTTAATTTATCTGAAAAACAGCAATTTATGTCCATGAAAGATGCAACATACACTCTCTTACATATCGAAAAGATAGAGCCGGTACCATTCTCTGTGGCGGAGTTGAACTCTGCAGTGGGGCTAGTTCACGGGATTATCGCTTTGCCGTTTTCTTTATTTAAGTTCAGTTCATGCATGAAACATTATCCTGTTGGCCGTTTTCAGCCTTTAGGCAGTGCCTTCTTGCATGAACTTTGGTCCCTGCCTTTCATGTACAGATGCCTTAGGGACGGAAAGTAGGTTTTTCTCACAGGAGAGTCTTGCGATTCTACAGTGGGTCATTCCCTAATTTGTAAAAACATTAAATTACACGGGGCTTGTAATGTTTCAGCTCCGAATCTTGCTTGTGTTTTGAAGGGCATTCCGGCTCCTGTTATATCACCTACTTTCACTGTGCTTGCAAATGGTAGCTATCTGCTTCTGAATAATCAAGACTGCTGTGGAATGCAGGCCGGCATCCCCTACATTGTAACAGTTTCCCACCGTTTTGTGTGCTGCAGAAATGTCCTTTTTCCACCCCCGCACGACAGGATAGATAGTCCCATTTGGCCTTCCATACCAACTGTGAAGGCAGATTTCAATAAATTGAGCAGAATAAAGGCGCTATTATTGAACCAGGAGGTTATGCTCACTTCTGCACGGGAGACCTTTGTGCTCCAGGTGGCTAGTACCCACAGTGAGGTACAGGCTCTTTTGAACACAAACCTCCCACAACATTTTGGTGAATTGATTCACCGCGTTTTCAATGCTTCTAATACCGAAGGTCTTGTGCACTTTTTTAAAGTTGTGGGCTCTGGCCTTGTTACCTCCTTTCAAACTATATTTGGAGTAATTCCGGCTTTTATTCATTCTATTTTTTCCAGCGTCTTTGGCGGCTTCCCTTTGCTCCTAGCCTTGCTGCTGGAATATTACTTTTGATTTGTTTGCTGCGCAATGGCTGCACTTCCTGGGGGCCTGCTCGACCAAGGTCGACTCCGGATGCTCCGTGAACGCATGCTCCTCAGCTTTGGCATCCTACCATTGGCGACACTCGGTGTGTCCTATAAACTTTCTTTTCGCTTTGCGTATTTCACTTGCGTGCTACCTGTGATGTCTTGCTTACGATGTCCGTTCTCTTGGTCCTTGGATATTTGCCTCTCCAATACATCTCAGTCGGACCCGGATTTTGGCCAGTTGATGGGCCCCTTAGTGGCCCATGAACGGGAATGTTCCGGCGCTGGATTGATGGCGCGTGCGGCTGCACTTGGAGTTTTGGTGCAATGGGATATCTGGGCGGCTGCTCAGACTCTCCTACAACGAAGTTATATTGAGTATCACACAAGTTGTCCCGCACTGCTGATCACTGCTCCCTATTGTGAGGAACATGAATGCAGTTTTGATTTGTTGAACTGGATGGCATCTCTTTTTTCAAATGATGACAATGATGTATTTCTGGAAGGTGTTGCAGTTTTCTGCGCATACACTCTGCTGGATTGAGGACATTGACTTTCAACGAACTGCATTGCTGGATTTCTTTTGTTCTCTTTGAGTGTCCGGTTTCCAAGCGCTAGCTGGAGTTTTTTATCCCAAAATTTTTTCCCCTTCACTAATCCTTCAAAGGGACATTTCCCACAAATAGACGCTTACATTCTGCTCCATCTATTTGAATTCTGTTTTCGTCCTATGTCTTGGCCTATGGACTGACCAGGGGAGGGTGTAGTGTGGTTTGTGGCCTCATTGTCTACATTGCTAAGTTAGCTTAGGCCTGGCTGCCATGAGGCCTTTTTTGCACACGTTACTCTGTGACTTTGTTTTTCCAGACTCTGCTAGCACCCGGCTATTTTAGAACTGTCTGCCTTTTTTGCCTTTCACCTTTTCTCATGTTCCCTGTGGGTTTCGTCTGCACACCATGTACAAGGTCGAAAAACAACGTCCCTTGTTGTTGCTGATCTGGTTAGCCCCTTGCACTTAGACATAACACGAAATACAGCTGCACTGGAGAAATTCATGGGCTTTTAATATGGTGAGCTCTCTTAAGGTGACACTTGGAGAAAAACCTTTCCAGGGAGAGGAGCTGAGCTTGTCTGATGATGTAAACCTTGCATCTAGATATTGAGGTATGGGGTCCGCCTGACAAAGCCCAGAGGTCTTCTAGTTTTATAATAAACTAGTTAATAGCACGGGGAGGGTGGTAAGGCCATTTAGCCCTACATCCACTGTCTTTATAAAATGCTGTCCCCATTTGTATTCTATGGAATTGTAACCATGCTTATTATTTTATCATTATGCATTATGCTGATAGTACTGGCACGTGTACTTTATCTTAGAGCACGATAGTTGAAATAAACATTTTAAACTATACTGTGTCTCTTATTACGCACGTTGTGGACAAGTATGAGTGAGTGATGAAAGAGTGTTCTTGCTCCCACGAGTCCTGAGAGAGACCGTGTTCTGGGTTGTCTAATCATTGGTAGCTTCGCGGTAGTACGGAGAACGAATGAGATGCTAAAGCTAGTCGGATTGGGGTTGTGGGTACTAAGGTGCATGGTCGGTTCACCACTATACACCGAGGTCCTATTATCCTGTGCATAGCTCTGTATATGTGCAGAATCCCCGCAACAACCCGAGGGTATCAGAGCGCTTTACAACATGTACACAGGTGAATAAGAGATAGCAGACAGTCAGAGCAAAAAGGAGAGTCTATGGGAAGGCACTGCAGTGAAATTGTCCGAAGGTTAGAGGTGTCGAGCGAGGAGGAGATCCTTGAGTTTTTTTTTGAAGGTCACGAAGGAGGGGTTGGTTCTGAGATCTGCTGGTAGGGAGTTCCAGATTTTGGGGGCATTTCCCAAAAAGGAGCACGTCAGGGCTTTTTTTTGAGTCTCTTTGGGGGGATGAGAAGTAGGTTTTTGGTGCTCCTCAGGTTTCTTGCCTGGCCTGCCTTGGTGAGCTTGGCTGCAAGGTAGGCTGGTTTGCCAGTGTGAAGGACTTTGTGGGTGAGACAAGCAGTTTTGAACTGGCATCGAGCTTCAATGGGGAGCCATTTGAGGTTTTTCAGGGAGGGTGAGATATGATTGTGTCTTTTTGCTCCAGTGACCATCCTTGCTGCTGTGTTTAGAGTTGTTCTCATGGGAGCTAGGCGGGATTTCGCTGTGCCTGTGAGGGTGGCATTTCCGTAGTCTAGTCTGGATAGAACCAGGGCTTGCGTTGCGGTCTTGAGATCATTTGGCGGGAGGAAGGGCTTGATTTTGTTGAGTAGTTTTAGTTTGTAATGGACACTCCTAGCGGTAGCCTTTATGTGCGCGCTCATGTTCAGGTTAGGGTCTAGTAGGATGCCCAGTGACTTGGCGGAGCCGGTCAGGGTACGGTCGAAGTTTAGGGAGTCCATAAGCTTAATCCATTCTTGGACCTGGTGGGTTTTTCCGTCGTTGGAGAGGAGAAGGATTTCCGTCTTATCTTGGTTAAGTTTTAGGTGGTTGTGTGATAGCCAGTTTTGAATTTTTTTTAGGGTGTCGTTGAGACGGCGTATGTCTTCTGGGGAAGAGACTTCCAGGTAGAGCTGGATGTCATCTGCGTAAAGGTGGTAGGTGATGTTGGCTTGTTTGATTATGGTAGTGAGGGGCTCCATGTAGATATTGAAGAGAGTAGGTGAGAGGACTGAGCCCTGAGGGACACCTCTGGTTATAGTGGAGGTATCGGAGATTGTGTTATTTATTTTGATTTGTTGAGAACTGTTGTGAAAGAAAGAGGTAAACCATTTTAGCACCATGCCGTCTGCTCCGGTCCGTTGTTTTAGTGTGTTGAGAAGAAGTTTATGGTCTACCGTGTCGAAGGCCGCGGAGAGGTCTAGGAGGATGAGCAGGCAGCAGCGACCCGCATCCATACATTTGTGGATGTCGTCTGCTATATTTAGTGAGGCTGTCTCTGTGCTGCAGCCCTTTCTAAAGCCTGATTGGTGGGAGTCCAGGAGATTGTTTGTGTCGATGTGCTAGATGAGTTGGAGTAGGACACATTTCTCGATGATTTTGGCCAGGAAGGGCAGGTTTGAGATTGGCCTAAAGTTGTTAAGGTCCTCGGGGTCTAAGCCTGGTTTTTTTAGTAGTAGAGAGACTTGGCCAAGTTTTAGGCAGTCTGGCATGACCCCCGTGTTTAGCGAGCTGTTTATTATCATCGTCCAGAGGGGTGAAATGACGTGGCTGAGGTTTTTTGCCATGGAGGCCGGGAGGGGGCCTGCGAAGTGTGAGGAGGGTTTAGAGTTCGCAATTAGTTTGGAGATGTCCATTTCTGAGAGTGGTTTAAATGCTTTCCAGCAATTAAGGGTGGAGGGGGATCCTGGGGATTGGTTGCCCTCCTTTGTCTCAGGGAGGGGATTCCTGCTTCGGAGTCAGGCGCTTGTGTGTGGCTATAGAGGGAGGACTCGATCAACCTGATTTTCTCTTCAAAGAATTTGGCAAATTTATCTCAGCTTTCTTTAGAGCCCTGAGGGGCTTTAGTGGGAGGTTTCAAAGTCTGGTTTTTTATGATGTTGAAAAGGTTTTTAGGGCGGTTTATTGCATTGTCAACGGCGTTGCGGAAAAAGGCTGCTTTTTCATTGATGATGTGGTTTTTGTATGTTCTGCGTTCTGCTCTGAGTCGGTGGAGGTGAGTTAAGAAAGGGTTGAGTCGCCAGAGTCTTTCTGCAGCTCTCAGTTGTCGTCTTTCTGAGTTGAGATCCTTGGTGAACCAGGATCTCGAAACGTACCCTTTGTTATCGGCATCTGTTTGCTAGATTGCGAGATGAAGTTACAAAAATACAAATATCACCTTATTTCTTCTCCCGGTGCCGTATACCAGTGCGTGCATCACAGTGCCGCACAGAGTGCCACAGGGAGAGTGCAGCAATACCTCTAGTGTATGATCTATGCCACAAAGTGTGAGGTGTGGATTCCCACACTGAGATCGACCTGCTTACACATGAAAATAATGCACTGCCCGGCAAACACCAAGTAAACCGTAAAAGTACAATGCGTGCTACGGATAACCATTTAACATAAACTGGGTTCTGGGTGAAAAACAGACCTTGGGAGGAGGACATGAATTAAAATCACAGACGAGTAACAGCCCTTGCTGCCTTCGTGAAAACAAAATCTGGAACACAATTATGTATACATAAATCAGGTGAAAACAGCATCTTTGCTAAACCTGGAGGTTTATTCTTATGTGCACATGGTACAGACTGCAGTAAACATGGGGCACATCAAGGGGGGGCTCTGTTTGACTCAGTTGAAATGTCCCCCACTTCTGTCTGTTGCCGAAGTGAGCATTTTTTGGGGGGGTTAAAATGAGGTGTGTGTGACCGTTTTGTGATGCCAGCAGAGATTTCTGGCTGCACATATTGTAAGACACCACTGAAGTGTAAAGGGATGGAGGGGTTGGGCAGGGGGTGGTGATCCAGCCCACCAGCTGCGCCAGGGCTCTGTTTGTGTGTTGCTGTTATGGCTTTCTGAAAAGAGCTTCAATGCCATGATCACCTGTGTCTCTGCTACCACACCTGTGAACCCTTCCCCAACAAGGTTTGCGCTACTATGGTATGTGAATCCGTATAGCACCTTCGCAGCATTTTTATGGCCTCAAAGCACTTTCAGAATCTGGACCCCAACATAACCAGGATGTTTTGTCTGTTCCTTCCTTGGGAACCTCCGTCCTTTAATACTGGAAACAATTCAACTCAATAACATTTGCTGATCATGAAAGAATAGGAGAATAATTACATTTAAAGTTTCATATGTTTTGGTAGTGCTTATAGAGGCTCTGCACAGGTCTATGCAATTTGACAGGCCAGACTGTTTTTTTTAGAGTGGGTTACTTGTCAAGTTTTGGCTCCTATAGTGTAATCAAAGTCTTCTGGGTGCTAGATTCGGCGATAATGGAAGCAGAAAGGAAAGAAAAATGACAGGTCTATAGCGGAAAAAGTAGAGGGCAGGCGACTGAGGTGAACATCTCTTTAAAACTAAATTTCTTTCACTCCACCATGTATCCTTTCCCTGCGCAGCACGCTGTCCTACTGTGTACTCTTTCTCCGTTCCTCCCACCTGTTGATCTTTCTATACATACATGATAATCTCTGAGTAATACTGCACTGCTTCCCCTCACTCCAAAATGTACCCCAGGAAGCTTGTACATGCACACTTTTATCTGTGTATGGTCTGTACTGCACCAATGCACCTGTCCAGCACTATATTAACACGCTTTTATTGATACTCATTCTTTTTGCACAAATACTGTCAGGTGTCGTCAGGCATCGGCCGAGATGGCAGTCTGCGATTTCAGACACAGGTGATATAGTTGTGCTTCAGCTGAGAAGTGGTCAACCTCGGTGCAAGACGACATTGCCTCAGATCCTAAATCACCCACTTGAACAGACCGTGTGATCCTGTGGAAATTATTATCGCCTTGCACTTGACGTTGCAGAATTGAGAGAGCTTAATAGCTGTGTAGGAGAGTAGGATCTGCCTCTTATGTTGCCCCCACTTTTTTTCTGATGTTTACACTGGTTTCTGGCTATAGTCTGGCTGGGACCCTGCCAATCAGGGCCCCAGCCACTCTGTTCTCTCTAAACAATTTGGAGTGCACTCTAGGTGCACTAGTGATTGGATACTGTGGTACCTTATGAGTCCCTAGTATATGGTACCTTAGGTACCAAGGGCATAGGTACTTCACAGGCCTACCAGGGGCTGAAGCATGTATTATGCCACCCCTGGGAAGCAGACTAAATCTGACACCCCAGGCCTGCTACTGTAGCCTGAGTGAGGAAGTGCTAGCACCCCTCACTGAGATATAGGTCCCCTATATCTCTCCTGCACACACATTGAGACTTATCAGTCACCCCTAAAGCAGGCCCTATCAATCCTGAGGGCAGGGTGCTTAGTTTCCATGTGAGGGGGTGCCTCTGCCTGAGCAGGGCCCCTCTGCAGCCCTCAGAGTCCATTCTCTGGGGCTGTTTGTGAATGTGGTCAAACAATATACTCTTAAGTGCATTATATCCTCGCGGTAAATGCTAACTATGGAATGGCTGCATCAAAACATGTCGTGTTTGGTGTCAAACACTTTGGAATCATACCCCCACACCAGTAACTGGTGTGGGAGTATGATCCCACCCTTCTAGAGGGATAGACATGTACCTACTGTGGAAACGCGGTAGAATCCTAAAGAGCCCTGGCATCACAAAATGGATGCCACCAGTCACAGACACGGGGCTGCCCTCCTGCTGCTGACCGAAACTCGCATTGGACGAAGCCCAACAATACATATCCTGTCCCACGGGGTGTGACCACCTCCCAGACAGGGTTTAGTGTATTGGGGCTGGGTGGGTGCACTCTTAGAGTGCTTTGAAGTCCTGCACTGGGGGAGCAGAAGGCTCCTCTGTGCATACCCCAGTTCAAACCGGCTCAGGGGCTACCTGCCCCTGCTCTGGTGCGAAACTGGACAAAGGGAAGTGGGTGTAGCCACCCACTCCCCTGACCCTCCCATAGGTGGGGTCATAGAGCTAGTCCCTCCCTTTCTTTTAGTATAAGATAGGGAACCCTTGCCATTGCAAACTAGATACCCCTGGACGACACTCTACAAGAAGAATCCCGGACCTTCGACGTTCCACTACCTTTGGAAGACTGAAGAATCTCCCTTGGAGTCAAGGAGTGACTCCCCTGCTTGGCAGGCACCAAAAACTACAAATGACGGCCGCAAACTACGCCACTCCCGCCGGAGTCCGAAGTCCCTGCAGCCCAAGAAGTAGATTTCCTGACTTCTCAAAGGCCATCGTGAGTCCCCAGCGAAGCTGAGGCCAGTGAACCCCAAGAGTGATGAGGAACCGCGACCCCTGGGTACCGTGCACTATTGTCGAGTGCAACCCCTTCACAACATTCCACGAACTTGTGCTTCGGACCACGTGTGGTCCTAGCCTCCAGCAGGCATCCCTCCGAAGATCAGAGGCCTACCATGTCCCGAGTGACCGTGGGCCCCTGTTGAGTGAACCCTCCTGAGGCGTCTTCGCGATCCCTTGCCAGCCAGCTTGTGGGTCCCCAGAAGACTTTCTAAAGAAACCAAAGGGCTCCCCTGGTTGCTCCAGGTCTGCCCTGACTTACTCTTGCTGGGTGAGTCCCACAGACCTTGCTGGTCTGCGCCATTGCCTCTTTACACTTTCCCCAAGACTTGCTGTTACCAAGGCTTTTTGGCTCCAATCGAGTCGCTGACACCGCAGTAAACTGCAGAGATTGTGGGACACGCCGAATCCAGCTCTTAGTTGTCGTCGACGCCTCCTGGACCTCGTGGCTGAAGAGTGAAGGCACCCACGAATGACCTGAATCTTGCGACAACGGTGGGCATCCATCTTCCTTGCCCCGAGTCACTGCCAAGTGACTTTGAACACTGTCCCCTCTGCTTTCAGGTCTTCCATCTTCTGAATCCAGGCTTGGATTCCTCCGGACACTTCTCCTGTCGCCGCAAGCAGCAAGTCTTCACTGGCTCCCATTGAAAACGACGCCGCGACCCGACACCAAAGGACACCTATGCACCCGGCTCCCCTGGGTGAGGTAACTCTAGCATTACGGTGCTCCTGTGGGTGTGGGCCCTAGAACTACTTACCCTGTAAGTGACTTGCTTGTAGCTTCCCTAGAAGTGCCCTAAAACTCTTATTTTCTAAGTGCGACAATTGCGCTGACTCGTACAGGGTTCGCGTCTGTGTTAGACACAGCGCGTCCATCTCCTTTGTATCACTATCTAGAACTGTGTCCTTCGACTCGTACTGAGTCCGATCGGTGTTCGCCTCGAACACACAAGGGGCCTGTAACATTGAGATCTCCATTGCGCTGACTCGCACAAGGTTCGCGTCTGTGTTAGACACAGCGCGTCCATCTCCCTTGCAACTCTATCTGTAACCGCGTCCTTCGACTCGCACAAGGACCGATCGGTGTGTTCGCCTCGAACACGCAAGGGACCTTTAACATTGAAATCCCAATCACGTCTGTGCGCATAGACTCGTACAGGACTCGCATCGGTGCCAGGACACCGCGTCCGTCCCCTGTGGGTCTCCTACAACTACCTAGGGTGGTTCTTGGGGGTCCCTCGATTCTAGATGCCCTAGACCTAGGTCTAGCCAAACTAAGATTGTGATATTCGATTGTGCTAAACTTATTTTGATAACATTTGACTTGTACATATGTTCCTGACTTCTAATCTCATAAAGAGATTAATAGAGAGTGTTTATTAATAAATACATATATATTTGATATATATACCTGTGTGGTGTCTTTTCATTTGGTGACTCAAGAGATTGTGTGGTAAAACAAGCTGCTTTACATTCCTTCAAGACTTAGCCTGAAGGCTGCTCTCCACAGCTACCACTAGGATAGCTTTCTATAAAGGTTGTCTTAAACCTATCTACCATAAGAGTCGAATTGTTCAGGTGCAAGGTGTCCACTTTAATTAGTGAACAGCATATACCAGGCCAACTTCTCACAAGCTGCAAATAATATACGTTGAATAATTAACTCTGCTTTGTCAACTTGCATAAAGCGCTCCAAAGTAGTCGAAACGGGATGCGCTGGCACATTATTAAAGGTATACAAACTCCAATGCAGGAAGGAGTGTTAATGTGTGACACACCTCTTTCAAACATGCGCTGTGATGCGGAGCAGCTAAACTGTCAGCACACATTTACAAAATCATGAGGTTTCTGGTTTGTAAAACAATCTGGTATCTTCTTTCAACTCACTGTCAGGTACTCTTTAAGGAGAAGAGAGGCAGGTTTTCATTGCTCTAGCGCTGGTTGTTGATGGGACGAGTCTTGGCTAATTGTTCATGTTTTAATTATCAGCTGTAGCGTCGAAGCACTGCTAGTAAGCAACATTGCCATTTTGCAGCCCGGTAGCCATCCATTCATCAACCACTGAAAGATGGAAGGCTGTGCCAGAGCTTAGACACAGCCACAGGTAATTTGCACACAGAATGCAGCAGCAGACGCATTAGCCCCTGAGTTTTAGTCACTGCGGATCAAAGCGCAGATAGTTCTTGTGACACTTTCATGCACAATGCCCACAAACACTGCAAGGGGATGTTTACAGCGAAGAATGCCTCTCTTGGCAGTGGCAAGTGCTCTGGGCACGGTAAACACAGGGTGGTAATGTTACTAGACACAAAAGGTGAACCGCTTTAATGAAAATTATATAAATATGCAGCTAAAAGGAGCTTCCTCTGCTGAACGTTTCATAAATAGGTCAGATTTTGGTTCTCACAACAGAAACAAAAGTTGTGCATGAATTGTGCTCCCATGGGCGCTACCTGTGGCAGGACAGGCACTGTAATGATCTGTTCTTTAATTTTATTCATTTTAACCCTGTACAGTGCCTGCACAAACCAGACTGCTTCTAAGTCCTTATATGGAAAATTCATCTTAAAAAATAATGTGAGCTGTCTTGCTCAGGGATGCTCTTTTTGCCGACCTCAGTATGATGAGGATCTGAGTTGCACCTACAGATTCACACATCTCAGGAGGTAGAGACCACAACCTGCTGAGCTTTCTTATGTCACCTCTTCAGTGCACTCAAATGGAGAGCAGAAATGTGGAGTCGAAGTCAGCTCCGCCGAGAGGCGCAGCATCTATTGGTGCAGCAGGTGCAGTGGCACTGGTTCCAGAGCTCTGGGTGCCATTTAACCCTCTTTCTGCACTTCTGTTGCCTCTTTCTGCACCTCACTCTCTTCTTTCTGCATCACTCTTGCCTCTTTCTGTACCTTACTTGCTTCTTTCTGCACCCCTGTTGTCTCTTTCTGCACTTGTCTTCCCACTTTCTGCACCTCTCTCGCTTCTTTCTGCACTTCTCTTGCTTCTTTCTGCACCTCTCTTGCTTCTTTCTGCACTCTTCTTCCCCTTTTTGCATCCCTCTTGCCTCTTTCTGCTGTTCTCTTGCCATTTTCTGCACCTCACTTGCCTCTTTCTGCACTTCTCTTGCTTCTTTCCATACCTCTGTTGCTTCTTTCAGCAATTCTCTTGCAACTTTCTGCATTTCTCTTGCTTTTTTCTGCACCTCTCTTGCGTCTTTCTGCACCTCTGTTGCCTCTTTCTGCACCTCACTTGCTTCTTTCTGCACCCCTCTTGCCTCTTTTTGCACCCCTCTTTTCTCTTTCTGCACTTCTCTTGCATCTTTCTGCACCCCTGTTCCCTCTTTCTGTACCTTTCCTGCCTGTTTCTGCACCTCTCTTGCCTCTTTCTGTACCTCTGTTGCTTCTTTCTGCACTTCTCTTGCTCTTTCTGCACCCTTCGCGCCTCTTTCAGCACCCCTCCTGCCTCTTTCTATACCTTTCTTGCCTCTTTCTGCACCCCTCTTGCCTCTTTTTGCACCTCTGTTGCCTCTTTCTGCATTTATCTTGCTTCTTTCTGTGCCTTTCTTCCTCTTTCTGCACATGTCCTACCTCTGTAGGCATAGTTAGAAATTAGCATTTAAAAAACCTCAGAAATTCACTGAAAAAACCATAGGTTTCAGGGACGTTATAGTTGGAGATTTTCATTTAAAAAACCTTAGAAATTCACAGAAAAAACCATAGGTTTCAGGGACTTTATAGTTAGAAATTAGCATTTAAAAAACCTTAGATATTCTCTGAAAAAAACCACAGGTTTCAGGGACGTTATAGTTAGTTGGACATTTCACTCATACAAAACCAGAGAAATTTGGCAGTTATAGTTAGTTGAGCTAACTATAACTCGCGCCCACAATGCACTGCTGATGACGTCACTTATTACATCATTCATGACATGGTATGTGACATCACTGATGACATCACTGATGACATCTCAAATGACATCACTGATGACATCATTCACATGATAATCTGATGCACCTCCTCACACCCTAATATAACCTTTGATACATCCACTCTAAAATACAGACTACCATTTTCGAAACCATAGACACACCAATACCAGTTACTACATACCCACTCACTGATTCTTAGGTCTACACACACATCCACTCATTCACCCATACAGTCACTCATACATGCAGTCACTCATCAATACAGCACTATCATATGCACTCATACACCTATACAGACACTCACACACCGCCACTCATCCATAGAGTTACTCACACACCTAGTCAGTCATGCAAAGAATCAATCACACCCATTTACTCAACTATACAGTTATACACAGACCACCTCACTTATTCATACAGATACTAACACATACTTACTCTCTTATACAATCACTAATACAAGCACACACTCATCCATACAGCCACTCTCACAATCACTCACTCTCACATATAGTCATTTACATACTCCAACACTCACATATACTGCCTTTCACATATGTAGTTACTCACACATGTACTACTGAGATATCCATTCACTCACCAACACACCCATAACACACTCACCCACCCATACAGCCCTTTACAGATGCACTCTTGAACCCATACACCCAGTGAATCACCCACTCACACATCTATGCACAGAGTCACATACCCCCCACCCACCCACACAGACACTCAGGCACCCATACAGATACTCAGACAACCAATCAATAACCCATATAGACACTGATGTAGCTACTCACCAACCCATGCAGCCGCTACACACCAACTGACAAACTGATACAGACATTCACACAGTTTAGTCACTAACCCATGCATTCAGTAAGACACATTTAATCACTCACTTATACAGTCAGTCACGCACCTACTAAACCATCCATTCAGACACTTATACACCCAGTCATTCTTCAATACACCTTGGCATATATATATAAAACATATTTAAACTTTACAGAAACAGACAGTCACTGGATGATGTCATCAGTGATGTCATGAGTGATGTC
The DNA here is from genome assembly GCA_963921515.1 of Calotriton arnoldi. NCBI lineage: Eukaryota > Metazoa > Chordata > Amphibia > Caudata > Salamandridae > Calotriton > Calotriton arnoldi. The sequence continues at coordinate 16,397 of CAWUFW010025766.1, forward strand.
ATTTGAGATGTCATCAGTGATGTCATCAGTGATGTCACAGACCATTTCATGAATGATGTAATATGTGACGTCATCAGCAGTGCATTGCAGGGGCGCGAGTTATAGTTAGCTGAACTAACTATAACGGCCAAATTGCTCTGGTTTTGTACGAGTGAAATGTCCAACTAACTATAACGTCCCTGAAACCTGTGGTTTTTTCAGTGAATTTCTAAGGTTTTTTAAATGCTAATTTCTACCTATAACGTCCCTGAAACCTATGGTTTTTCAGTGAATATATATATATATATATATATATATATATATATATATATATATTCACTGAAAAACCACAGGTTTCAGGGACGATTAGAGTTAGTTGGACATTTCACTCGTACAAATCCAGAGAAATTCGGCCCTTATAGTTAGTAGAGATAACTATAACTCGCGCCCCACAATGCACTGCTGATGACGTAACACATTACATCACTCATGACATGGTCAGTGACATCACTGATTACATCACTCATGACATCTCAAATGACATCACTGATGACATCATCCAGTGTATGTGTGTTTCTTTAAAGTTTAAATATATGTATATATATATATATATATATATATATATATATATATATATATATATATATATATATATATATATTTATGCCAAGGTGTATTGAAGAATGAGTGGGTGTATAAGTGTCTGAATGGATGATTTAGTAGGTGCATGACTGATTGTATAAGTGACTGATTAAGCGTATCTTACTGAATGCATGGGTTACTGAGTAAACTGTGTAAATGTCTGTATCAGTCTGTCAGTTGGTGTATTAGTGGCTGTATGGGTTGGTGAGTAGCTACATGACTGTCTATATGGGTTATTGATTGGTTGTCTGAGTATCTCTATGGGTGCCTGAGTGTCTGTGTGAGTGGGTGGGGAGTGGGTGACTCTGTGCATAGATGTGTGAGTGGGTGATTCACTGGGTGTATGGGTTAAAGAGTGCATCTGTGAAGGGCTGTATGGGTGGGTGAGTGTGTGTATGGGTGTGTTGGTGAGTGAATGGATGTCTCAGTCACTGCATGGTCAGGGTCCTGGATTCATATACAGTCTCATTTCCATGTACTCTCCCTCACGGATCCTTCGCTTGGCCCACCTCCAGCTACTGTCAACACCTACCTTTAAGTTAAAACGACAAGGAGGAGCCAGGTTTGCAACTCTGGCCCCTAAGTTATGGAATTCTATCCCTCTGGAAATCAGGTCCACTACTGATCTACTGAATTTCAGAAAATTGCTTAAAACTTGGTTGTACACTCAGGCTTACAATTGATCTGTTAAACCTTCCGGCACTTTCTAGACTCAGCGCCAAGAAACCAACTGGTGAACGAGCGCTTTATAAAACATTATTAACATAACATAACATCAGTGGAATATGTGTGAGTAACTACATATGTGAAAGGCAGTATATGTGAGTGTTGGAGTATATAAATGACTATACGTGAGAGTGAGTGATTGTGAGAGTGGCTGTATGGATGAGTGTGTGCTTGTATCAGTGATTGTATAAGAGAGTAAGTATGTGTTAGTATTTGTATAAATAAGTGAGGTGGTCTGTGTATAACTGTATAGTTGAGTAAATGGGTGTGATTGATTCTTTGCATGACTGAGTAGGTCTGTGAGTAAGTCTATGGATGAGTGGCGGTGTGTGAGTGTATGTATAGGTGTATGAGTGCATATGATAGTGCTGTATTGATGAGTGACTGCATGTATGAGTTACTGTATGGGTGAATGAGTGGATGTGAGTGTGTAGACCTAGGAATCACTGAGCGGGTATGAACTAACTGCTATTGGTCTGTCTATGCTTTCGATATTGGTAGTCTGTATTTTAGAGTGGGTGTATAAAAGGTTTTATTAGGGTGTGAGGAGGTGCATCAGATTATCACATGGATGATGTCATCAGTGATGTCATTTGAGATGTTGTGAGTGATGTCATGAGTGATGTCACTGACCATGTCATGAGTGATGTAATATGTGACGTCATCAGCAGTGAATTGCGGGGGCGCGAGTTATAGTTATCTCTACTAACTATAACGGCCAAATTTCTCTGGTTTTGTACGAGTGAAATGTCCAACTAACTATAATGTCCCTGAAACCTGTGGTTTTTTCAGTGAATTTCAAAGGTTTTTTAAAAGCTAATTTCTAACTATAACGTCCCTGAAACGTATGGTTTTTTCAGTGAATTTCAAAGGTTTTTTAAAAGCTAATTACTAACTATAACATAGCAGTCACGTTTGCAGAGTGGTGGTGAAAGGTGAGCGTGGCCTCCGAACACCTCCTAGCAATCCCACTGTGTGAGATTTACTGGAGGTAACAGGAGGGGTAGTTATCCCCCAACATCAACCTTGGGGGCCAACTACCCTTCCTATTACCTCCAGTAAGTTCCACACAGCAGGATTGCTAACATGTTATATCAGGCTCGCCCCCTCCCTGCACCACTGTGCAAATGTGCCCCCTGGCGCGTTGTAAGTTGGGGTATTAAGTCCCCTTGAATCCTGAGGGCCCCTGGGGGCCAACTAGCCCACCAGGTACCTCCAGTAAGCACCACAGAGCTGCGTTGCAGAGAGGTGTTCTGAGGCCACGCCCCTTTTTACACCACGCTGCAAACGCGGCTTCTGGCGCACTGCTGCTCGGAGGATGAAGTCCACTTGTGTACTGAGGTACTCAGGACACAAGAGGACCTCATCGCCCCACCACCAGTGCACCAGAAGCCGCCATCACAGGTGTCACCGGTCAAGTAAGCCTGCTAATAAAAGGGGCCGGGCGCACGTGCCATGGGCCAGCTCCAGACACCGTAACTATGTGTCCATAGCATTTATACAACTATATGTGGGCTTGGGCCCTAACCCTTACAGAGGGGTGAGTGCGGTGGTTTATAGTCTACACTGCCCCCCCTCCCTAAAAAAACACTCCCGGTAAAATCGCCGCTGTACTTCATGATACAACACACTCTCAGTCGCGGCCTCGCCTTCAGGCTGATCCTTCCAAGCTGCCGTCCGCAAACTCAAGTTTAAAGGCAATTATAAACAAATGCCCTTATGAACGGCGCCGAGGGGAGGTGCACCGGAGGTGAGAACAGCAGGCGACCCTCGAGTGGTGGAGAGGGAATGGGACAGCAGTTAGGGGGTCTGTGGCGCAAGCAGTGCGCAGTGTTGCAGGCAGGTGTCAGGGGTACAAACCTGCACGAACCTAGCGCTCTCTGGTGCCACCAGGGAGGTGCTGGCGGCATGGATTTAGGAGGTTTGGATTGGAGCATCAGGTTATTATTTGCTCGGTCAGCGGTGGGGGCAGGGACCGTGGTGTAAGAAGGGCTTACTGGTACAGACGGCAGATGCCTCTGGCACGTTGAAGTTCGGTGGGCGATAGGTCCCGTGTCATTCTAGCCTCTTGTGTATTGGTAAAGTTAGCAGGTATAGGGCAGACAGACCAGCCCATGCACAGACACATTTAATTACGGGATTTCTACTTAACGCTATAATGCCCGGGTGTTAACTATGGGCACCTCGCGCACAATGGCGCAGCACACCTGCTCGTAAAATGACTGACCGCTGTGCACGGTGAGGCGGGCGGGCCATGTGCTGTGCTTGTGACTAGTGCCTGTATGCCCAAGAGTCTGAGGGCTGTAGGTGTGCTCTCTGAGTGGGGTGAGCCGTGCTGTGCAGGGGAGCAGCGTTGGTGTGGTTGGGACTCGGATGGGCCTGGAGGCCGAGTGACCTGCGCAGGTGAGGTGGTCCGTGCCTGCGTCTTCAGGCAGGGGCATCTGGTGAGCCGTGTACCGGGATGAGTGGCAACGGGTTTTAAGAGTAGCGGGTAATTTGGACTATCATCCGACGCCTTGTACAGCCACAAGTGCCTATGGCCTCTCTCTCCAACCCCACATGCCCAAAGGATGGTCTTACAGCAACTCCTTGATGAGGGGGTGCTGCCTGTGAGTGGGAGAACGTTGACAGCCACCTCACACTGAAGCCCTCCAGAACGCCCTTTACACCACTGCTCCTCTAATCAGGGGTCTTAGGAAGTTTGGCAGAATCCCCCCATCAGAGTACCTCCACACCTACCCTCCTCAATGACTGGTATTATGCATGAAGCGGTAAATTCGAGCACTCCTCACGCACGTTTGGGGAGATTTCAGTGAGCTACATGCCACTCACAGGAGTAACACCAAGAAGCCGAAGACCAAAAAATACAGGGAAAAGACATGACACCACGTGTGCTCTTCTTACACTGGGATCAGCAACTCTATCATCACCCACACCCGGCAAGCTCCCTCCCTCACTGCTGCACCTCAGAAGCAGTGAAACTACTTCCCTCTTCAAGCAACACCTTACCCCACCCAACCCTCTGGTGATGGAGCCCAGCGGCCAACCCCCTTGTCCAGCCTGCAAGCCCTCCTCCCGCTCCCTACACGTGCTCTTATGCCCTGCTTTCAAAAGACCCACACACATACACGCGCGCAGGCAAGCATGCACACACACTCTAAAGACGCCACACTTTCGAATCCGAAGTTGGGGGCATTTTTCTCACAATCTGGCAGACAGAAAACACACAATTTGATAGATGTGGGCATATTGCATACCCTAGTGTCAGACACCGTGGGTCATATTAAAGATATTAAAATCACGACAGAGGTGGGCTTATTACAGGCCTCATTTTGGGTGAAAGAGGTCCTATCACATTACAGACATCACACTGAATGATCGGCGGAGGTTATATTGCAGATATCGTACTGTGTCATGGACGAAACAGTGGAGACGAGATGGTCTGATAGTCGGCAACATATATTACTGGGCCCAACTGTCTGATACACAAGTACATATTACACTGTGCTTGCTGTTTGTTGTACCGTGGATATTTCAGACACCTCGTGTACGGGGAACATCGTAGACATCGCATTTCCTGATGTACAGTGACATGTTCAAAATCGCACGCTAATAGTCAGGACAGAAATGTCCGGGCTTATTTCAGACGCCATACTGTTTGATGTCTGGGGCATATTACAGACACCTTGCTGTGATGTTAGGAGCATGTTCCAGACAACACACTGTCTGGTGTCAAGGGCATATTACAGGCATCATACTGTCTGATGTACGGGGTACCAAACCACATACTGTGTGATGTCCATAAGATGTTGCATTGAAAGGAAGTGGGCGGGGATTGTAATTCAGACATCGGCTTTGCAGAATGGGGCCTGCTATGGACATGTGCCCTGTCCATCAGACACTGATATTACAGCCTTCACGTGACCTGATTGTGAGGTGATATAGTGCCGACATCACCCTGCCTGGTGCACGGAGATCCACTGTAGACGCACTTGCAGGCACCCCATGGATAGGTAGACAGGCAGCAATCACCTTGTGGGCATGGAGACATGCTACAGGCATACTGAGGCCAACACATTCCTGCTGGTGGAGGGGCCGGTGACGGGAGAGGGGCATATCTGTTCGCCCGGAAGGCTCCGCAAGGGCGGTGCAGTATTGAAATTGGCCTGGAGTTGTCTTGAATAGATCTAAGGCAGGGCCACTGGAATCCGTGATTTTTTTCGCATAGTTATAGATTTGCCGCATTTGCCACATAATCTATCACCTGCTGCATAATCTGCAGATTTTAACAGAAAAAAATGGTTTTAGCTCAAACGGTTCAAAAGCTACTAAGAACGCAGTGGCAAGTGTCAGTGGGAGACCCTTTGCAAAGTTTCACTGGGCACCTTTCTGTTGATTATTGCTATGTTTGGGGGTTAAACTGGTACTAAGAGGTGCAAACAGTGCCCAGACAGTGTTAACAAGTGTACAAATGACAGAATAATAAAGTAATATTATAAAAAAATGATGATGAAACGTGATTTGTACAGCGCACAGCTACTCCAAGGAGTGTCCCAGTGCTCAACACATAGGAACGTCCCCTAATTCCGAACAAAAAGCCATGTTTTCAACCTCTTTTAAAAAAAGGAGATAGATTCATCTGAGTGGAGAACATGAGGGAATTTATTCCAAGCTAACGGCCCCAAATAGGAAAATGTGCCATATTATGCTGCATAATCAGCCTTTTCTTGCTGCATAATTTACACCCCCCCCATACTTTGGCCCTCCCCTGCTGCATAATTCCAGTGGCCCTGGTCTGCGGGTGTCTCCATGAATGAACCAACTTTACCCAGTCCTCTCAAGTGGGTTGTCTCATGGACCAGCCAAATGGAAGGGAAGGATGTCTCGGGCAAGCACCTATCCTACAGTTGGGTTATGAGCTGGATACCTGTCCTCAGACAGCTTAAGATGTCTCCTGGACCTGTTCTCTGGTGTGTTGTGATGTCTCAGGGATCTGGCCTAAGGTGGAGCAGGCTGTATCCACAAAGACGCATTAAGGAATGGGCAGCGTGGACAATTGCCCAGTGTCCACACCTCCCAAGGGGCCCTGGCAAAGTAAATTAACTTTCTAACTAGAACCGGTGTATTTCGCCATCTCAAACTTTAATGTATTATTCAATATTGTTTGTCATCATGAGGTTTGAATTAGCAGAAAGTGAGCAATATAATACAAAGTTGTTTCTAACGGAGACCCTTGGAGTACGTGTTACCCATGGCCCCATAATCCTTCAAACAACCCTTTGTCTCGTAGACATGTCCTATTGTGGTTTGAGCTGTCTCAAAGACGTCCTAAGGTTGTTGGGCCAGGGTGTTTCAAAGACCTGTTCTACTCTGGGTCACTCTATTTCAAAGATCTGTTGTGTAGCTGGTCAGGATGTCTCGGGAATATGCCTTATGGCAGGTCAGGTTGTCTGAAAGACCTGTCTGATATGAGTCAGGATGTATCAGACCTGTCCTACTTTTGGCCAGTCTGCTTCGGGGAGCTGTCATATGATTGTGGGGGAATCTCAAAGACCTGTTCAGCAGTGGGTCAGGCAGACTCAAAGACCCGTTTTTAGGTGTCTCGTGATGGCCCAGGGACCAGTCCTCTGGTGGGTGAGTCAAGATGTCTCGGGGACCTGACTTGAGGTGGGTCTCAGTCTCTCAAGTTCCTGTCCTACGGGGGGCCGGACTGCCTCGGAAATGATGCCAAGGGGCAGTGTGCAGCAAGGGGTCATCTGGATGGGCATGGTGCTGGTGAAAGAGACACATTTGTTTCAATGTAAGGAAGAAGCTAAGTGTAAGGCGAGATGGGTATGTCGCCTCTCGCTCTCTTTTTGTTTGGTGGATGAATGTAGGGTGTAAAGAGAGAGCAGTGTCTTTGAATTAAGTCGGACCTGAGCGAGTGAGGTTAAACTGACCCAGATGTGTCATAGACTGCTCCGAACGGGGGGGAGCGAGTACGGATTGAGCAGACTTTAAAGGGACAGTGCTGACTGATGTACTGGCGCCACTGTCTTAAAATACAATTACATTAGACTGTCTGAGACCAGTTTAAGTCGGGGGCAGTCTAATAAGAAATACGCTGTCTCACCGTGTGCATGAATGGTGGGCTCTAAAGGGATAAGCTAACCGCACTGACGAGCCAGTGTCTAGAGAGACGGGGCACAGTCCCTGATTGCTGTCTCTTCTCGTTGGTGACAGCACTCAGTGACTATGCCTTGGTCCTCTCCCTTACATGGGAATGTGACATATGATGCTCAAGCGCCTTGTAGCCGCCATCAAACGCATGCAGCGCTACAGAAAAATACAAGGGAATCAGTCGAATGGGCCCTCTCGCTTTCTACAGCCCCCAGTCCACGCCCAGGCTCTCTCTGCCCAGCCCCCAGCCCCCCACGCCTCCCGTCACCGGACTCCCCCGCCTGCCAGTGTCCCCAGATGCCCTCCGCTCTGCTGCTCCTTCTCTCGTCACTGGTGGAGGCTGTGTACAAGTCATCCTCTCAAGTATATGGGCCCTCAGAAAACCGCCCATACCAGCACCCCCTCTCCCCCCAACACACTGCTTCTCACGGCTCTCTTCGTGTAGTGTCCCTCGGAGCAGCGCTGTTGTATATATAGTATACATCACGAGCCCGCAACAATACTGCCTCTATATATACCGCTCCTCACTGCACTGCTTCCTGCTATACCTCGCATCACTGCCCTGCCCTCTTAAACCGTGCCTCATTACACTCGTCACTACACACTCCCTCACTATACGGCCTTTAGTATAGCGCCTCCCGTTATACTCATAACGTACCGCCCTGAGAATACAACACTCACTATACTCTGCGTGGCACCATCCCACCCTCTGAGTATACCACCTCCCAACATACAACCCTTTATTACACCAGCCCTCAGTATACCGCCTCGAAAGACGCAGTCCCTTCGTATACAGTCTAATGCGTAATGCGATGCGGTGTATTACGTTCACAATGAGATGTGCGTAGTATATCATTATACACTTTCACCGCATCTTGGCATACCGCTTTTCAATAGGTATGTTTTTAGTATAGCGCCCAGAGCACTCGCTCCTCCTACGTATATGTTGGTCTTTGCTCCTACACTTTCCAGCCTGCCAAGCTGTTGCACTTGTCTTTGAGGCAGAACAGCTGCCCCCTTCCCCTCCGTGTGCAGCCCTCATTGAACGACTTTCAGCAACAAAAACTCAGCAGACGGCCGCAGACCAGCCCCCCTCGAAGTAGGAACTCTCAGCATGTTAACCCTCCGTATCCCGGCCCATCCATATATCCCTTCGTGTACGGCCTCTCCATACACATCTCCATGTCACCGCCCCCGCAAATTAAAACCACATTGCCCCCGGGACCTGCCCACCCGGGGGCCTCATTAAAATGAAGCGCGGGAGCCTGAGCTTCATTTTTTTTTTATTTTTGGCGGGATTCGCGACCCCAACGTGAATTCTGCCAAAATTATAAAAATAAAAAATGCTTTTTTTGGCCCTGGGGGTCCTTGTGGGACCCCCTGAGCAGGTCTAGGGGGTCAGGGTGTTTCTACCCTGCCCCCTTTTCTTGTTTTTTATCTTTGTTTTACTGTTTTCTTGTGACTCAGTTCTACCGAGTCACAAGATGGCTACCAACACTTCCTGGTTTGGAGTGTTGGCAGCCAATCAAAGTGAAGCTCGTGCCCAGGAGGGTTCGCGAACCCTCCTCGGTCACAGATATCGAAACATTTTCTTTTTCTAATTTCTCAGGAACTACTGAACGGATTTACACCATTTAAAAAAAAGGGCTCTTTCTGAACCAAGGGCTACCTTTTTGCCAAATTTGGTGTAATTCCGTTCAGCAGTTCGGGCTGTAGCTTTGTCTAAAGTTTCCTATGGAAAATAACATGGGAAAAACGCATTTTGGGACCCCCCTTTTTTCTCGGCCCCCGCTTATAATGAATCACCCCGAAACTTTCAAGACAGGAGCTGACCGGAGCGCCCCACTAGTTTTGAAAATTTCACGAAGATTCGTCAAACGACGCCAAAGTTATTGGGAAAACAAAAAACGCTTTTTGAATAGAAACGAGGTCCTAACTATAACTACCTACTGGCGACCGCCAGTAGGTAATATATATATATATATATTTATTCACTGAAAAACCACAGGTTTCAGGGACGTTATAGTTAGTTGGACATTTCACTCGTATAAAACCAGAGAAATTCGGCCATTATAGTTAGTAGAGCTAACTATAACTCGCGCCCCCGCAATGCACTGCTGATGACGTCACATATTACATCACTCATGACATGGTCAGTGACATCACTGATGACATCTCAAATGACATCACTGATGACATCACTAATAACATCATCCACATGATCATCTGATGCACCTCCTCACACCCTAATATAACCTTTGATACACCCACTCTAAAATACAGACTACCAATATCGAAACCATAGACAGACCAATAGCAGTTAGTACATGCCCGCTCAGTGATTCATACGTCTACACACACATCCACTCACTAACCCATACAGTCACTCATACACGCAGTTATTCATCAATACAGCCACTGATATATCCACTCATACACCCATATAGACACTCACACACTGCCACTCACCCAAAGAGTTACTCAAACACCTAGTCAGTCACCCAAAGAATTAATTACACTGCCATTTACTCACCTATACAGTTATACACACACCACCTCACTTATTCATACAGATAGTACCATATACGTACTCTCTTCAACAATTACTGACATAAGCACACACTTATCCATGCAGCCACTGTCACAATCACTCACTGTCACATATACTCACTTATATACTCCAACACTCACACATACTGCCTTTCACATAAGTAGTTACTTACACATATGCCACTGAGACATCCATTCACTCACCAACACAGCTATATGTATACTCACTCACCCATACAGTCCCTAACACATGCACTCATAAACCCATACACCCAGTGAATCACCCACTCACACATCCATGCAGGGAGTCACACACCCCCCCACCTACCCACACAGACACTCAGGCACCCATACAGGTACTCAGACAACCAATCATTAACCCATATAGATACTGATGTAGCTACTCACCAACCCATGCAGCCATTTACACATCAACTGACAGACTGATGCAGACATTCACGCAGATTAATCATACACCCATGCATTCACTAAGACACGTTTAATCACTCACTTATACAGTCAGTCACGCACCCACTAAATCATCCATTCAGACACTCATACACCCACTCATTCTTCAATATACCTTGGCATATATATATATATATATATATATATATATATAATCATTCTTGAACTTTTTAGAAACACTCAGTCATTTGAGATGTCATCAGTGATGTCATGAGTGATGTCACTGACCATGTCATGAGTGATGTAATGTGTGAAGTCATCAGCAGTGCATTGCGGGGGCGCTAGTTATAGTTAGCTCTAATAACTATAACAGCCGAATTTCTCTTGTTTTATATGAGTGAAATGTCCAACTACCTATAACGTCCCTGAAACCTGTGGCTTTTTCAGTGAATTTCTAAGGTTTTTTAAATGCTAATCCCTAATTATAACGTCCCTGAAACCTCTGTTTTTTTCAGCGTATTTCTAACTATGCCTACATAGGTAGGGCATGTGCAGAAAGAGGAAGAAAGGCGCAGAAAGGAGCATGAGAAGTACAGAAAGAGGCAAGAGAGATCCAGAAAGAGGAAGAAAGGCGCAGAAAGAAGCAAGAGAAATGCAGAAAGAGGCAACAGAAGTCCAGAAAGAGGAAGAAAGGTGCAGATAGAAGCAAGAGATGTGCAGAAACAACCAACAGAGGTGCAGAAAGAGGCCTACTTTGACTGTACCTTACAACAGACTCATACAAAGTACCCTAATCACTAATCCTTCTCCGAAGATGTCTTAAACCTCACTTTTCTGTTGAAGGTTCACTATTAATCGACTGCTCAGAATGTTAGGCCTACCAAATATAAAACAGCAAGTTTGAGAAAGGATGCATGCGTGTCTATGCTTTTACATAGTGACATGTTAAATGAAAATAAACATACAAACACTTGAATACCTGTGTTTCAAACAGCATACTCTGTAAATTTGTGTAAAAACGGTGTATGCATTTCTTTCTGCTCACAATACAGGGCACATGGGTATTCAATAGTATATTTGAGGGGCTCTATAACACATATATACATAAGACATGTATGCCTATGCAACCAAATGACAGAGCAGAACTGAGAAGATTTGACCACCTATAGGAGAAGTTACCCGCTTTTAAGCTACCATCTTCAGATGCATAACACATGTAAGAATACATATACAAGTAGACATATACCTCAGTCATGAGAGCACGCAGAACTGACAGCTTGCACTTCCCATCTGAGTACCGAAAGAGGCGAGAGAAGTTAAGAAAGAAGCAAGAGAGTTGCAGAAACAGGCAAAAGAGGTGCATAAAGAGGGAACAGGGGTGCAGACAGAGGCAAGAGAGGTGCAAAAAGAGGGAAGAGGGGTGCAGAAAAAGGCAAGAGGGGTGCAGAAATTTACAAGAGAGGTGCAGAAAGAGGCAAGAGAAGTGCAGAAAGAAGCAACAGAGGTGCAGAAGAAGACAAGAGAACTGCAGAAAGAGGCAAGAGAGTTGCAGAAACAGGCGAGAGGTGCCGAAAAAGGGAACAGGGGTGCAGAAAGAGGCAAGAGAGGTGCAAAAAGAGGCAAGAGAAGTGCAGAAAGAAGCAAGAGAGGTGCAGAAAGAGGGAAGATGGGTGCAGAAAAAGGCAAGAGGGGTGCAGAAAGAAGCAAGAGAGGTGCAGAAAGAAGCAAGAGAAGTGCAGAAAGAAGCAACAGAGGTGTAAAAAGAAGCAACAGAAATGCAGAAAGAGGCAAGAGAGGTGCAAATGGAGGAAAGAGGGATGCAGAAAGAAGCAAGAAAAGGAGAGAAAGAGAAAGAAAGGTGTAGAAAGAAGCAAGAGAAGTGCAGTAAGAAGGAAAAGAGGTACAGAAAGAAGCAACAGAGGTGCAGAAGGAGGCAAGTAAAGTGCAGAAAGAGGCAAGAGAGGTGCAGAAAGAAGCAAGAGAAGTGCAGAAAGAAGCAACAGAGGTGCAGAAGGAGGCAAGAGAAGTGCAGAAATAGGCAAAAGAGGTACAGAAAGAAGCAAGAGCAGTGCAGAAAGAGGCAAGAGGGATGCAGAAATTTGCAAGAGAGGTGCAAAAAGAAACAACAGAGGTGCAGAATGAGACAAGAGAACTGCAGAAAGAGTCAAGAGAATGCAGAAACAGGCAAACGGGGTACAGAAAGAGGGAACAGGGAGGCAGACTGAGGCAAGAGAGGTGCAGAAAGATGGAAGAGGGGTGCAGAAGGAGGCAAGAGGGATGCAGAAATTTGGAACAGAGGTGCAGAAAGAAGCAAGAGCAGTGCAGAAAGAACCAACAGAGGTGCAGAAAGGGGCAAGAGGGGTACAGAAAGAGGCAAGTGAAGTACAGAGCGAAGCAAAAGTGGTACAGAAAGAGGCAAGAGAACTGCAGGAAAAGGCAAGAGAGATGCAGAATGAGGCAGGAGAGGTGCACAAAGAGGCAAGAGGGGTATAGAAAGAGGCAAGAGGGGTGCAGAAAGAAGCAAGAGAAGTGCAGAAAGAAGCAACAGAGGTGCTGAAAGAGGCAAGAGGGGTGCAGAAAGAGGCAAGAGAAGTGCAGAAAGAAGCAACAGAGGTACAGAAAGAGGGAAGAGTGGTGCAGAAAGAGGAAAGAGGGGTGCAGAAAGAGGCAAGATGGGTGCAGAAAGAAGCAACAGAGGTGCAGAAAGAAGCAAGAGAAGTGCAGAAAGAAGCAACAGAGGTGCAAAAGAGGCAAAAGGGGTACAGAAAGAGGCAAAAGAAGTGCAGAAAGAAGCAACAGAGGTGGAGAATGAGGCAAGAGAAGTATAGAAAGAGGCAAGAGAGGTGCAGAAATAGGCAGGAGAGGTGCAGAAAGAGGGAACAGGGGTGCAGAAAGAGGCAAGAGAGGTGCAGAAAGAGGGAGAAGGGTGCAGAAAGAGGCAAGAGGGGTACAGGAAGAAGCAAGTGAGGTGCATAAAGAGGCAACAGAGGTGCAGAAAGAGGCAAGAGAGGTGCAGAAAGTAGAAGAGATGAGCAGAAAGAGGCAAAAGAAGTGCAGAAAAAAAGAAAGGTGCAGAAAGAAGCAACAGAAATGCAGAAAGAGGCAAGAGAGGCGCAGAAAGAAGCAAGAGTGGTTTGCACACCATTAGTACCAATCTAATACTCACATTTAGCAATAAGTAACAGGTGACCATTCTAGGTTTGCAAAGGGCCTTCCACCATGCTGTAATACTTGTTGCTGCATTTTTGGTAGCGTTTGAGCAGTTTGAGCTAGAAACAAGTTTTTTTTGTTCAAATCTGCAGATTATGCAGCAGATGATGGATTATGTGGCAAATGCGGAAAATGTATAATTGTGTGAAAGTTGGTGCAGCCAAACAGCCGCATAATTCCGGTGGCCCTGCTCATACCTCTGACTAGGTCCAGAAGTGCTCCTCAGTGGTTCCTTCTTTTTTTTGACTCATTGAGTTTATAGTTTAGCTTCTATGGAAACGAGGAAGACTAAACCTGAGGTTACCACTCCACAACACAGACTACCATACCACATAATTACTCTCCATAACACATAATCCCACTCTACATAATTCCTATATACTAAATACCACATACCTTCTATCCACATCAAAGTCAAAGTCTATCCACATAATTTCACTGCACATCATACCACATAATTCCACTACACAACCTACATCCACTTCACTCCAAGAAACATTAGTAAAACACTTTTACATTTACAACGCCTATAGCTCTAACTCTTGCAAATGTGAAACCTATTACATTACAAATACTTCTTTAACTAGTAGTCGCATTTGCAGAGAGGTGGAGAAAGGGGGCTGGGCTTCCGGCCAGCGTTCAGGAATTCCGCTGCGTGGGACTTACAGGAGGTACCAGGAGGGCTTCTTGGCCCCCAAAGTCCCTCAGGAGTAAAGTGGACTTCATCCTCCAACCAGTACTGTGCCAGGAGGCACGTTTGCAGAGTGGTGGAGAAAGGTGAGCGTGGCCTCCGAAGACCTCTTAGCAATCCCACTGTGTGGAACTTAGTGGAGGTAACAGGAGGGGTAGTTGGCCCCCAAGGACAATCTTGGGGGCCATCTACCCATCCTATTACCTCCAATAAGTCCCACACAGCAGGATTGCTAAGTTCTCATAGCAGGCCATGCCCCCTTTCCCACCACTCTACAAACGCGCTCCCTTGCTCGCTCTTGGATGGGGATTAAAGTCCACTTCGCTGCTGGGGGTCCTTAGGGGCCAACTAGCTTACCTGATACCTCCAATATGCCCCAGATAGTGGGATTGCTGACAGGTGGACACAGGCCACGCCCCCTTTGTCCACCACTCTGCAAACGTGCCTCCTGGTGCGTTCTTGGTTGGGGGATGAAGTCCCCTTGCCTCCAGAGGGTCCCTGGGGGCCAACTAGCCCACCAGGTACCTCCAGTAAGCTCCACACAGCTGGATTGATGAGAGTGGTCCGAGGCCATTCCCCCTTTTTACACCACTCTGCAAATGCACCTCCTGGCACTCCTGGTGGGCTAGTTGGCCCCTAAGGACCCTTAAGATTCTAGGGGACCCAGAACACGCCAGGAGGCACGTTTGCAGAGTGGTGCAGGGAGGGGGCAGGTCCTCTGGCGAGATGCCGGCTTCTCTTTTATTTATTTTTTTAGAAGGGGGGCTGTTTGGCCCCCTTTCTCTTAGTAATTTTGGGCCCTGGGGACCCCATCCCCAGGGCATGAGCCTTTTTAAAAAAATTGTTTTAAAAACAAGAAATTGGCTGCGCATCCACCCTCCAGAGGCAAATTTCGGCCCCTGGGACCCCATCCCCCGGGGCATGGCCTCGTTTTTTATTTTTTATTTTATTATTTATAAGAGAGGGGGGCCGCGTGACCCCCTTCCCTGGACCACTATTGGCCCCAGGTACCCCATCCCCCGGGGCATGGCCTCGTTTTTTATTTTATTATTTATAAGGGAGGGGGGCCGCGTGGCCCCCTTCCCTGGGCCACTATTGGCCCCAGGTACCCCATCCCCCAGGGCCTGGCCAGCCTTGATTTGTTTTGTTTTTTATTTTGGAGGGAGGCCACGTGGCCCCCCTCCTGAGGCCAATTATGGCCCCGGGAACCCCATCCCCCAGGGCCTGGCCAGCCTTGATTTTTAAATTTTTTTATTTCGGAGGTGGGCCCTTGTGTGAGCAAGGCAGTAATGCCGAAACATGTTACATCGGAAAAATAAATGCAGAACGAATTGAAAATCCAGCCCTTGTGTCGGTGTCCATTTCATATTGAGGAAATTGGAAGTGGAGTGTATATATATATATTACCTACTGGCGGTCGCCAGCAGGTAGTTATAGTTAGGATCTAGTTTCCATAGGAAAAGCGTTTTTTCTTTTCCCAATAACGTTGGCGCCGGTTGACGAATCTTCGTGAAATTTTCAAAACTAGTGGGGCATTCCGGTCAGCTCCTGTCTTGAAAGTTTCGGGGTGATTTGTCAAGCGGGGGCTGAGAAAAAAGGGGGGTCCCAAAACGCGTTTTCCCCATGTTAATTTCCATAGGAAACTTTAGACAAAGCTATAGCCCAAACTGCTGAACGCGAATTACACCAAATTTGGCAAAAAGGTAGCGCTTGGTTCAGAAAGCGACCTTTTTTTTAAATGGTGTAAATCCCTTCAGTAGTTCCTGAGAAATTACAAAAAAAGAAAACTTTCGATATCTGGGCGGAGCCTAACCACACGAGCACGAGCTTGCCTCTGATTGGCTGCCAACACTTCAAACCAGGAAGTGTTGGCAGCCATCTTGTGCCTCAGACGAGGGAAAAAGTAAAAGGTAAAAGAAAGATAAAAAAACAAGAAAAGGGGGCAGGGTAAAAACACCCTGACCCTCCAGGCCTGCTCAGGGGGTCCCACAGGGACCCTCAGGCCCAAAAAAAGCATTTTTCTTTTTTAATTTTCGGGCGGGGTCGCGCCGGGTGCGCGAATCCGTCCGAAAATTTAAAAAAATGAAGTGCAGTCTGCCGCGCTTCGTTTTAATGAGGCCCCCGGGTGGGCCAAGTCCCGGGGGCAATGTGTGTTTAATTTGCAGGGGCCCACGGGGGCCCCCACAGCCCCGGTGACCGCCCCCTCCCCGGGCTTATTAAATTTAATGCGGGGGGCACATGGCCGCCCTGCAGCCCTGGGGACCGCCACCTCCCCAGGGCTTCTAAAATAAATGCGTGGGGGGGTCCCAGCCCCCCCACACTGCCCCGGGGACCGCCACCTCCCTGGGGCATTTAAATAAATGAAAGGGGGGCCTCGCGGGCCCCCCGAGCCCCAGGGACCGCCACCTCCCCGGGGCTCTAAATAATAATTAGTGTGGGGGGGCTCAAGCCCCCCCCACACTGCCCCGGGGACCACCACCTCCCGGGGCACTTAATATTTAAATTTGTGGGTCCATTACGGACCCCCGAGCCCCGGGGACCACCACCTCCCCAAGGCTTTAAATAGTTGGGAGGGGGGCCGCGCGGCCCCCCTCCTGGAGCCCTCGATGGCCCTGGGAATCACCACCCCCCAGGGCCGGCTCCTGCAGTGTCCCAGGGTGCCCACCCCTGGGACACTGCTGTTTGCTATGAAAGGGCGGGAGCCATGCGGCTCCCGCCCTGCCATAGCAAACTCTGCTTTGCTTCATTGCAGCGAGAGCAGGGAAACCTGCTCTCACTTCAATGAAGCAAAGCAGATTTCTTTTGCACAAGGGGAGCTGCATGTCAGCAGCTCCCCTTGTGCAAAAGCAATGCCGTTTCCTGCAGGAGGCGGGGAGCCGGCGGGACCGTGGGGGCATTGGGGCTCCCCCCACGGTCCCCAACGGAGAGGCCAAGCCCTGGGGGATGGGGTCCACGGGCCAGAAGTGGCCTGGGAGGGGGACCACGCGGCCCCCAGCCCAATAATTTAAATATTAAAAAAAAAAAAAAAAAACAGAAAGGCCGGCCCCGGGGGATGGGATCCCCGTGGCCACAATTGGCCTGAGGAGGGGGGCCACGCGGCCCCCCTCCCAAAAAAATATAAACAAAAATAAAAAGGCTGCCAGGCCCCGGGGTATGGGGTCCCCGAGGCCATAATTGGCCTCTGGAGGGGAGCCACGCGGCCCCCCTCCCCAAAATATTTTTTTTAAAAAAAAGGCTGCCAGGCCCCGGGGGATGGGGTCCCCGGGGCCAAAAGTGGCTAAGGGAAGGGGGGCCATGCAGCCCCCCTCCCATAAAATATGGAAAAAAAAAACGTCAACTAGCCGGCGGCCCAGCCCCCTCCCTGCAGCACTCTGCAAACGCGCCCCCTGGCGCGTTATAAGTTGGGGAATTTAGTCCCCTTTAATACTGAGGGTCCCTGGGGGCCAACTAGCCCACCAGGTACCGCCAATATGCGCCACAGAGCTGCGTTGCAGAGAGGTGTTCGGAGGCCACGCCCCTTTTTACACCTCTCTGCAACGCAGCTCTGTGGCGGTCACTGGAGGTACCTGGTGGGCTAGTTGGCCCCCAAGGACCCTCAGGATTGAAGGGGACTTAATCCCCCGACTTACAACGTGCCAGGGGGCGCGTTTTCACTGTGGTGCAGTGAGGGGGCGGGGCCTGAAACAACAAGTGTGCAAACACGCCCCCTGGCATGTTGTAAATAAGGGGATTAAGTCCCATTCAATCCTGAGGGCCCCTGGGGGCCAACTAGCCCACCAGGTACCTCCAGTAAGCACCACAGAGCTGTGTTGCAGAGAGGTGGTCCGAGGCCTCGCCCCTTTTTACACCTCTCTGCAACGCAGCTCTGTGGTGGTTACTGGAGGTAACTGATGGGCTAATTGGCCCCCAGGGACCCTCAGGATTAAAGGGGACTTAATCCCCCAATTTACAACGCGCCAGGGGGCGTGTTTTCACAGTGGTGCAGTGAGGGGGCGGGGCCTGAAACAACAAGTGTGCAAACGCACCCCCTGGCGCGTTGTAAATTGGGGGATTAAGTCCCGTTCAATCCTGAGGGTCCCTGGGGGCCAACTAGCCCACCAGGTACCCCCAGTAAGCATCACAGAGCTGCGTTGAAGAGAGGTGGTCCGAGGCCACGCCCCTTTTACACCTCTCTGCAATGCAGCTCTGTGGCGGTTACTGGAGGTACCTGGTGGGCTAGTTGGCCTCAGGACCTCAGGATTGAAGGGAACTAATCCCCAAACTACTAACGCACCAGGGAGCGCGCTTGCACAGTGGTGCAGCGAGGGGGCGGGCCTGAAACAACAATGGTGTAAACGCGCCCCCTGGTGCGTTGTAAATTGGGGGGATAAGTCCCCTTCAATCCTGAGGGTCCCTGGGGGCCAACAAGCCCACCAGGTACCTCCAGTAAGCGCCACAGAGCTGTGTTGCAGAGTGGTGGTCCGAGGCCATGCCCCTTTTTACACCTCTCTGCAACGCAGCTCTGTGGCGGTTACTGGAGGTACCTGGTGGGCTAGTTGGTCCCCAGGGACCCTCAGGATTGAAGGGGACTTAATCCCCCAACTTACAACGCGCCAGAGGGCACGTTTGCACAGTGGTGTGTTATAAACTAGTTCTTGTCTCTTCCCTACTGCTCAGCTGGAATGTGTGATGACCTCATAGAATGTTTGGGTGCCTGTGTGAGTGTGGAGCGTCAGTTGGTGAATGCAGGCTGAGCAGCAGGGAGGCTGCTCCTGGTGGGGCTACAATTCATCTATCCTTTACCTTCTACTCATCTATCCTGGAACTAAGCTACAATAAAGATATCCTGTGTATACACCCGGCTTGTGTATCTTCCATTTACAACAATTTGGCGACGATCTTGAAGAACCTACGCGTGGAATAAGGAAGGCCCTGGACAAAGGAACTAAGGAACCAAGAGTCTGAAACTTTAAGAAAAAGGAAAACTAGACATTGAAACTTCGCAGAAACGCCCTGGTCAGCCCCACCAGTGTCCTGTACTACCTGGACAGCCTGCAGCCTGGGCGTTTGTCATCCCACTACTGAGGACCCCGCTGTCATCTGCAAGACTTCTGGGTTACTACCTACAGTGGGGGCAACCTGTTGTGTTCATTGAAATCTTCCAACAGTCAACCGTGTGCTGTACTCTTAACAGCCTACATCCTGCTGGTGATCTTGCATTGTGAGAAGCGTCAACAGCGCATCAAGAAGTTAAGTATTCAGTGACTGTCTCACGGACGCAACCTCATCTCGTGGTGTTGTGTTTTTGTTGAGCGACGTGCTGTTTGAGTACATGCCCCACATGTGTGACTTTCAACACGCTACAGTCTTGTGTATGCGTGGGCTTTGGTTCGTGTTTCCCGCTCTGCATGTCTCCGTCAGCGGGAAGACTTTAGAAACCTAACGTGTGCCAGTGCCTGTCCTCTTTGATTGTGAGACAGCTTAATTGGACATAGGGGTGGCCTTGTCTCCTTGCCTGCCTCGGGAGAGTATTGTCTGGGGGAAAGGACGATTTTGTTTTCTGTTCGTTTCCACACGTAGGTTGTCTTGCCTCCAGTGTGGTTTAAAAGAAAACTGCCACGCAGCCATTCAAAATCTCAAACTTAGCACGCGCTCCTCACCTCTTCACACGGAACAGCTGGTGAGTCTTCTGTGACGTTTCCCTTCATTGCTAGGCAGTCTTCATTGCTGCCTTTAGACGTCGTGCAGCAGGAGCGTGCCTGGAGCCACTCGGCGTGCGTCTCCTGTGCGTGCCGCCATCTTTGGGTTGGAGGCTGCAGCCATTTGATGTAGCAGAACGTCCAGGAAAGTCTCGATGCCATCCACGCTCAATAAAGTTCATTCAAGTCTTCGTGGTCCGCGAACGACGCCACGCTTTCCTCTCCTCATGGTTTTTGCTGTAACGCTTACATGTAAGCGCAGCAGTTGACTGTATCAACGTGTGGTGGGGAGTTCGTGTTCTCATCGTTTTAGACCCTGGACACTGAACTTTGCTGGCAGATCGTGTGCCATTAACAAGAGCTTCATGTCAGGTGAAAACTTCGGGTGAGAGACCGCTCACCGGAGCTTGAGACTTTCATTTCATTATATTGCTTGCCATTATTATGCATGTCCTGTTTTTGTTTGTATGTGCTTACGGTCGTGTTTTGTTCCTAGGACCCTTAACAGGTGTAGGGCAACCTCCATACATTTTACTACTGCACTGTGTACCCTTCTTTGGGGAGGTTATGGGGGTGGCGTACCCTGTCATGAGAGGAGGTTTAGTGGGTGGTCGGTGCCCCCTATTCTGTTTATGGTCCTGTGTGTACCCATTTATGCGCTGGTTTCGCGTCCTGGTGTACCTTGTCATGGTGTGGTTGAGGGGACAGTCAGTGACTTAATTCTATTCTCTAGGGTGACGGATACCCTGCGTAGTACCCTGTCATGGGGAGGTTGAGGGTGCGGTCTGTACCCAAACTAAGTTTTTCAGTGTCCCTAGTTCACTTTTAGTTGTATAGAGTGTACCCATTTATGGGGAGGTTGTGGGAGCGGTTATTGCCCACTTCAGTTTTCTTAGTGTATAGAGTGTACCCATCCTTGGGGAGGTTGTCGGAGCCAGTCAATGCTCCAATTTAGTTTCCTAGGGTTATGAATACCCTATGGTGTACCTTACAGTGGGGAGGTCGTTGGGCTAGTCAATGCCCCAATTCTTTTACTAGGGTGATGTTTACCCTACGGTGTCATTTACCTTGCGGTGTACCCTGTATGGGGGAGGTTGTGGGGCCAGTCAATGCCCAATTCTGTTTTCTAGGGTGATGTTTACCCTACGCTGTCTTTTATCTTGCGGTGTACCCTGTATTGGGGAGGTTGTGGGGCCAGTCAATGCCCAATTCTGTTTTCTAGGGTGATGTTTTATCCTATGGTGTACCCTTCATTGGGGAAGTTGTGGAGCCAGTTTATGCTCCATTTGAGTTTTCTAGAGTGACGCATACTCTACGGTGTACCCTTTAATGGGGAGGTTAATGTTCCTTTTCTTTAGGTTGTGGGGGCAGTTAGCGCCCAGCTATTCTCTCTAGAATAAGAGTGTACCCTTTTACGGGGAGGTTGTGGGGACAGTGCGTATCCCAAAGTCATGCCCTCACAATTTTGTTCTTCCCCAAGGGAGGGGATGGGGCATGCCTAGTTATTCTTCCAAGTAATTATTCTTCTATTTTTCATGATGTTTTACACCTATTGTCATATGCACTTTTGAAGTGTTTCTTTTCATGCTTATGTTATTTCTGATGTATCGTTTATGATGAAATTTCCTCTATTGCACTCCTTTGCTGTTTTAGTTCCCTAAGGAAAGAGGATGTGTTATAAACTAGTTCTTGTCTCTTCCCTACTGCTCAGCTGGAATGTGTGATGACCTCATAGAATGTTTGGGTGCCTGTGTGAGTGTGGAGCGTCAGTTGGTGAATGCAGGCTGAGCAGCAGGGAGGCTGCTCCTGGTGGGGCTACGATTCATCTATCCTTTACCTTCTACTCATCTATCCTGGAACTAAGCTACAATAAAGATATCCTGTGTATACACCCGGCTTGTGTATCTTCCATTTACAACATGGTGCAGCGAGGGGGTGGTGCCTGAAACAACAAGTGTGCAAACGCGCCCCCTGGCGCGTTGTAAATTGGGGGATTTAGTCCCCTTCAATCCTGAGGGTCCCTGGGGGCCTACTAGCCCACCAGGTACCTCCAGTAAGCGAGACATAGTTGCGTTGCAGAGAGGTGGTCCGAGGCCACGCCGCTTTTTACACTACTCTGCAAACGCGGCTTCTGGTGCACTGCTGGTGGGGCGATGAGGACCTCAGGACACAAGTGGATTTCATCCTCCGAGCAGCAGTGTACCAGAAGCCGCGTTTGCAGCGTGGTGTAAAAAGGGGCGTGGCCTCAGAACACTTCTCTGCAACGCAGCTCTGTGGCGCTTACCGGAGGTACCTGGTGGGCTATTTGGCCCCTAGGGACCCTCAGGATTCAAGGGGACTTAATACCCCAACTTACAACGCGCCTGGGGGTGTGTTTGCACAGTGGTGTAGGGAGGGGGCGGGGCCTGATATAACAAGTGTACCTTTTTCTGTACCTTTCCTGCCTGTTTTTACATCTCACTTGTCTCTTTCTGCACTCGTCTTCCCTCTTTCTGTACCTTTCCTGCCTATTTTTGCATCTCACTTGCCTCTTTCTGCACTTTTCTTGCTTCTTTCTTCACCTCTGTTGCATCCTTCAGCAATTCTCTTGCCTCTTTGTGCACTACTCTTGCCTGTTTCTGCAGCTCTCTTGCCTCTTTTTGCACCTCTGTTGGCTCTTTCTGTACCTCACTTGCTCCTTTCTACACTTCTCTTGCCTCTTTCTGCACCCCTGTTGCTTCATTCTGCACTTTCCATGCTTCTTTCTGCACCTGTCTTGCTTCTTTCTGCACCCCTGGTGTCTCTTTATGTACCTCTTTTGCCTCTTTCTGCAATTTTCTTGCCTTTTTCTGCACCTCTCTTCCCTCTTTCTGCATGTCTGTTGCCTCTTTCTGCACCTCATTTGCTTCTTTCTGCACCCCTGTTGTCTCTCTCTGCACTCGTCTTCCCTCTTTCTATACCTTTCCTGCCTGTTTTTGCATCTCGCTGGCCTCTTTCTGCACTCTTCTTGCTTCTTTCTACACTACTGTTGCTTCTTTCAGCAATTCTCTTGCCTCTTTGTGCACTTGTCTTGCCTGTTTCTGCACCTCTCTTGCCTCTTTTTGCACCTCTGTTGGCTCTTTCTGAACCTCACTTGCTCCTTTCTACACTTCTCTTGCCTCTTTCTGCACCCATGTTGCTTCATTCTGTACTTTCCATGCTTCTTTCTGCACCTGTCTTGCTTCTTTCTGCACCCCTGGTGTCTCTTAATGTACCTCTTTTGCCTGTTTCTACACTTTTCTTGCCTTTTTCTGCACCTCTCTTCCCTCTTTCTGCACGTCTGTTGCCTCTTTCTGCACCTCATTTGCTTCTTCCTGCACCCCTGTTGTCTCTTTCTGCACTCGTCTTCCCATTTTCTGTACCTTTCCTGCCTGTTTTTGCATCTCACTTGCCTCTTTCTGCACCTCTATTGCCTCTTTCTGCAGTTCTCTTGCCTCCTTCTGCACTTCACTTGCCTCTTTCTGTAACTCCCTCGCCGCTTTGTGCACCTCTCTTGCTTTCTGCATCCCTGTTGCTTCATTCTGCACTTTCCATGCTTCTTTATGCACCTGTCTTGCTACTTTCTGCACCCCTGTTGTCTCTTTATGTACCTCTTTTGCCTCTTTCTGCACTTTTCTTGCCTTTTTCTGCAGTTCTCTTCCATCTTTCTGCACGTCTGTTGACTGTTTCTGCACCTCATTTGCTTCTTTCTGCACCCCTGTTGTCTCTTTCTGCACTCGTCTTCCCTCTTTCTGTACCTTTCCTGCCTGGTTTTGCATCTCACTTGCCTCTTTCTGCACTTTTCTTGCTTCTTTCTACACCTCTGTTGCTTCTTTCAGCAATTCTCTTGCCTCTTTGTGCACTTCTCTTGCCTGTTTCTGCACCTCCCTTGCCTATTTTTGCACCTCTATTGGCTCTTTCTGCACCTCACTTGCTCCTTTCTACACTTCTCTTGCCTCTTTCTGCAACCCTGTTGCTTCATTCTGCACTTCCCATGCTTCTCTCTGCACCTGTCTTGCTTCTTTCTGCACCCCTGGTGTCTCTTTATGTACCTCTTTTGCCTCTTTCTGCACTTTTCTTGCCTTTTTCTGCACCTCTCTTCCCTCTTTCTGCACGCCTGTTGCCTCTTTCTGCACCTAATTTGTTTCTTTCTGAACCCTTGTTGTCTCTTTCTGCACTC
>CAWUFW010025767.1:0-40613 GCA_963921515.1 Calotriton arnoldi
AGAGAAGGTATTGCTGATATAGCCATATGCAAATCAGTCTTGACCCTGTGCCTCATGGGAACAGTCCAGACCGAACTGCCAAGCCATGTCTTCCCTGGACCGGAATCAAGCATCCTAGGACCGGTTTCAGGCTATCTGCCTTCATCAGCCAGGATAGCTTGACTCCAGTGGCGTAGTGAGCACGGGACCCACGTCTGGGCATACCCTTCCCACTTAGGGTGAAATGCAAAACACACAAGATGATGGACGGAATGCTGCACATTGGCAAACATTCACCCCCAGTCACAGATCTGGGTTTATCCATCGTTATTTTGCTTCACCACGCCACCCCAGTTCAGACATAGCCATATGCAAATCAGTCTTGACCCTGTGCCTCATGGGAACAGTCCAGACCGAACTGCCAAGCCATGTCTTCCCTGGACCGGAATCAAGCATCCTAGGACCGGTTTCAGGCTATCAGCCTTCATCAGCCAGGATAGCTTGACTCCAGTGGCGTAGTGAGCACGGGACCACGTCTGAGCATACCCTTCCCACTTAGGGCGAAATGCAAAACACACAAGATGATGGACGGATTGCTGCACATTGGCAAACATTCACCCTCAGTCACAGATCTGGGTTTAATCCATCGTTATTTTGCTTCACCACACCACCCCAGTTCAGACATAGCCATATGCAAATCAGTCTTGACCCTGTGCCTCATGGGAACAGTCCAGACCGAACTGCCAAGCCATGTCTTCCCTGGACTGGAATCATGCATCCTAGGACCGGTTTCAGGCTATCAGCCTTCATTAGCCAGGATAGCTTGACTCCAGTGGCGTAGTGAGCACGGGACCCACGTCTGGGCATACCCTTCCCACTTAGGGCGAAATGCAAAACACACAAGATGATGGACGGAATGCTGCACATTGGCAAACATTCACCCCCAGTCACAGATCTGGGTTTAATCCATCGTTATTTTGCTTCACCACGCCACCCCAGTTCAGACATAGCCATATGCAAATCAGTCTTGACCCTGTGCCTCATGGGAACAGTCCAGACCGAACTGCCAAGCCATGTCTTCCCTGGACCGGAATCAAGCATCCTAGGACCGGTTTCAGGCTATCAGCCTTCATCAGCCAGGATAGCTTGACTCCAGTGGCGTAGTGAGCACGGGACCCACGTATGGGCATACCCTTCCCACTTAGGGCGAAATGCAAAACACACAAGATGATGGACGGAATGCTGCACATTGGCAAACATTCACCCCCAGTCACAGATCTGGGTTTAATCCATCGTTATTTTGCTTCACCACGCCACCCCAGTTCAGACATAGCCATATGCAAATCAGTCTTGACCCTGTGCCTCACGGGAACAGTCCAGACCGAACTGCCAAGCCATGTCTTCCCTGGACCGGAATCAAGCATCCTAGGACCGGTTTCAGGCTATCAGCCTTCATCAGCCAGGATAGCTTGACTCCAGTGGCGTAGTGAGCACGGGACCCACGTCTGGGCATACCCTTCCCACTTAGGGCGAAATGCAAAACACACAAGATGATGGACGAAATGCTGCACATTGGCAAACATTCACCCCCAGTCACAGATCTGGGTTTAATCCATCGTTATTTTGCTTCACCACGCCACCCCAGTTCAGACATAGCCATATGCAAATCAGTCTTGACCCTGTGCCTCATGGGAACAGTCCAGACCGAACTGCCAAGCCATGTCTTCCCTGGACCGGAATCAAGCATCCTAGGACCGGTTTCAGGCTATCAGCCTTCAACAGCCAGGATAGCTTGACTCCAGTGGCGTAGTGAGCACAGGACCCACGTCTGGGCATACCCTTCCCACTTAGGGCAAAATGCAAAACACACAAGATGATGGACGGAATGCTGCACATTGGCAAACATTCACCCCCAGTCACAGATCTGGGTTTAATCCATCGTTATTTTGCTTCACCACGCCACCCCAGTTCAGACATAGCCATATGCAAATCAGTCTTGACCCTGTGCCTCATGGGAACAGACCAGACTGAACTGCCAAGCCATGTCTTCCCTGGACTTGAATCAAGCATCCTAGGACCGGTTTCAGGCTATCAGCCTTCATCAGCCAGGATAGCTTGACTCCAGTGGCGTAGTGAGCACGGGACCCACATCTGGGCATACCCTTCCCACTTAGGGCGAAATGCAAAACCCACAAGATGATGGACGGAATGCTGCACATTGGCAAACATTCACCCCCAGTCACAGATCTGGGTTTAATCCATCGTTATTTTGCTTCACCACGCCACCCCAGTTCAGACATAGCCATATGCAAATCAGTCTTGACCCTGTGCCTCATGGGAACAGTCCAGACCGAACTGCCAAGCCATGTCTTCCCTGGACCGGAATCAAGCATCCTAGGACCGGTTTCAGGCTATCAGCCTTCATCAGCCAGGATAGCTTGACTCCAGTGGCGTAGTGAGCACGGGACCCACGTCTGGGCATACCCTTCCCACTTAGGGTGAAATGCAAAACACACAAGATGATGGACGGAATGCTGCACATTGGCAAACATTCACCCCCAGTCACAGATCTGGGTTTATCCATCGTTATTTTTGCTTCACCACGCCACCCCAGTTCAGACATAGCCATATGTAAATCAGTCTTGACCCTGTGCCTCATGGGAACAGTCCAGACCGAACTGCCAAGCCATGTCTTCCCTGGACCGGAATCAAGCATCCTAGGACCGGTTTCAGGCTATCAGCCTTCATCAGCCAGGATAGCTTGACTCCAGTGGCGTAGTGAGCACGGGACCCACGTCTGAGCATACCCTTCCCACTTAGGGCGAAATGCAAAACACACAAGATGATGGACGGAATGCTGCACATTGGCAAACATTCACCCTCAGTCACAGATCTGGGTTTAATCCATCGTTATTTTGCTTCACCACACCACCCCAGTTCAGACATAGCCATATGCAAATCAGTCTTGACCCTGTGCCTCACGGGAACAGTCCAGACCGAACTGCCAAGCCATGTCTTCCCTGGACCGGAATCAAGCATCCTAGGACCGGTTTCAGGCTATCAGCCTTCATCAGCCAGGATAGCTTGACTCCAGTGGCGTAGTGAGCACGGGACCCACGTCTGGGCATACCCTTCCCACTTAGGGCGAAATGCAAAACACACAAGATGATGGACGAAATGCTGCACATTGGCAAACATTCACCCCCAGTCACAGATCTGGGTTTAATCCATCGTTATTTTGCTTCACCACGCCACCCCAGTTCAGACATAGCCATATGCAAATCAGTCTTGACCCTGTGCCTCATGGGAACAGTCCAGACCGAACTGCCAAGCCATGTCTTCCCTGGACCGGAATCAAGCATCCTAGGACCGGTTTCAGGCTATCAGCCTTCAACAGCCAGGATAGCTTGACTCCAGTGGCGTAGTGAGCACAGGACCCACGTCTGGGCATACCCTTCCCACTTAGGGCAAAATGCAAAACACACAAGATGATGGACGGAATGCTGCACATTGGCAAACATTCACCCCCAGTCACAGATCTGGGTTTAATCCATCGTTATTTTGCTTCACCACGCCACCCCAGTTCAGACATAGCCATATGCAAATCAGTCTTGACCCTGTGCCTCATGGGAACAGACCAGACTGAACTGCCAAGCCATGTCTTCCCTGGACTGGAATCAAGCATCCTAGGACCGGTTTCAGGCTATCAGCCTTCATCAGCCAGGATAGCTTGACTCCAGTGGCGTAGTGAGCACGGGACCCACATCTGGGCATACCCTTCCCACTTAGGGCGAAATGCAAAACACACAAGATGATGGACGGAATGCTGCACATTGGCAAACATTCACCCCCAGTCACAGATCTGGGTTTAATCCATCGTTATTTTGCTTCACCACGCCACCCCAGTTCAGACATAGCCATATGCAAATCAGTCTTGACCCTGTGCCTCATGGGAACAGTCCAGACCGAACTGCCAAGCGATGTCTTCCCTGGACCGGAATCAAGCATCCTAGGACCGGTTTCAGGCTATCAGCCTTCATCAGCCAGGATAGCTTGACTCCAGTGGCGTAGTGAGCACGGGACCCACGTCTGGGCATACCCTTCCCACTTAGGGCGAAATGCAAAACACACAAGATGATGGACGGAATGCTGCACATTGGCAAACATTCACCCCCAGTCACAGATCTGGGTTTAATCCATCGTTATTTTGCTTCACCACGCCACCCCAGTTCAGACATAGCCATATGCAAATCAGTCTTGACCCTGTGCCTCACGGGAACAGTCCAGACCGAACTGCCAAGCCATGTCTTCCCTGGACCGGAATCAAGCATCCTAGGAACGATTTCAGGCTATCAGCCTTCATCAGCCAGGATAGCTTGACTCCAGTGGCGTAGTGAGCACGGGACCCACGTCTGGGCATACCCTTCCCACTTAGGGCGAAATGCAAAACACACAAGATGATGGACGGAATGCTGCACATTGGCAAACATTCACCCCCAGTCACAGATCTGGGTTTAATCCATCGTTATTTTGCTTCACCACGCCACCCCAGGTCAGACATAGCCATATGCAAATCAGTCTTGACCCTGTGCCTCATGGGAACAGTCCAGACCGAACTGCCAAGCCATGTCTTCCCTGGACCGGAATCAAGCATCCTAGGACCGGTTTCAGGCTATCAGCCTTCATCAGCCAGGATAGCTTGACTCCAGTGGCGTAGTGAGCACAGGACCCACGTCTGGGCATACCCTTCCCACTTAGGGCGAAATGCAAAACACACAAGATGATGGACGGAATGCTGCACATTGGCAAACATTCACCCCCAGTCACAGATCTGGGTTTAATCCATCGTTATTTTGCTTCACCACGCCACCCCAGTTCAGACATAGCCATATGCAAATCAGTCTTGACCCTGTGCCTCATGGGAACAGTCCAGACCGAACTGCCAAGCCATGTCTTCCCTGGACCGGAATCAAGCATCCTAGGACCGGTTTCAGGCTATCAGCCTTCATCAGCCAGGATAGCTTGACTCCAGTGGCGTAGTGAGCACTGGACCCACGTCTGGGCATACCCTTCCCACTTAGGGCGAAATGCAAAACACACAAGATGATGGACGGAATGCTGCACATTGGCAAACATTCACCCCCAGTCACAGATCTGGGTTTAATCCATCGTTATTTTGCTTCACCACGCCACCCCAGTTCAGACATAGCCATATGCAAATCAGTCTTGACCCTGTGCCTCATGGGAACAGTCCAGACCGAACTGCCAAGCCATGTCTTCCCTGGACCGAAATCAAGCATCCTAGGACCGGTTTCAGGCTATCAGCCTTCATCAGCCAGGATAGCTTGACTCCAGTGGCGTAGTGAGCACGGGAACCACGTCTGGGCATACCCTTCCCACTTAGGGCGAAATGCAAAACACACAAGATGATGGACGGAATGCTGCACATTGGCAAACATTCACCCCCAGTCACAGATCTGGGTTTAATCCATCGTTATTTTGCTTCACCACGCCACCCCAGTTCAGACATAGCCATATGCAAATCAGTCTTGACCCTGTGCCTCATGGGAACAGTCCAGACCGAACTGCCAAGCCATGTCTTCCCTGGACCGGAATCAAGCATCCTAGGACCGGTTTCAGGCTATCAGCCTTCATCAGCCAGGATAGCTTGACTCCAGTGGCGTAGTGAGCACGGGACCCACGTCTGGGCATACCCTTCCCACTTAGGGCGAAATGCAAAACACACAAGATGATGGACGGAATGCTGCACATTGGCAAACATTCACCCCCAGTCACAGATCTGGGTTTATCCATCGTTATTTTGCTTCACCACGCCACCCCAGTTCATACATAGCCATATGCAAATCAGTCTTGACCCTGTGCCTCATGGGAACAGTCCAGACCGAACTGCCAAGCCATGTCTTCCCTGGACCGGAATCAAGCATCCTAGGACCGGTTTCAGGCTATCAGCCTTCATCAGCCAGGATAGCTTGACTCCAATGGCGTAGTGAGCACGGGACCCGCGTCTGGGCATACCCTTCCCACTTAGGGCGAAATGCAAAACACACAAGATGATGGACGGAATGCTGCACATTGGCAAACATTCACCCTCAGTCACAGATCTGGGTTTAATCCATCGTTATTTTGCTTCAACACACCACCCCAGTTCAGACATAGCCATATGCAAATCAGTCTTGACCCTGTGCTTCATGGGAACAGTCCAGACCGAACTGCAAAGCCATGTCTTCCCTGGACTGGAATCATGCATCCTAGGACCGGTTTCAGGCTATCAGCCTTCATTAGCCAGGATAGCTTGACTCCAGTGGCGTAGT
The DNA here is from genome assembly GCA_963921515.1 of Calotriton arnoldi. Taxonomy (NCBI): domain Eukaryota; kingdom Metazoa; phylum Chordata; class Amphibia; order Caudata; family Salamandridae; genus Calotriton; species Calotriton arnoldi. The sequence goes on from CAWUFW010025767.1 coordinate 6,312, forward strand.
GAGCACGGGACCCACGTCTGGGCATACCCTTCCCACTTAGGGGCGAAATGCAAAACACACAAGATGATGGACGGAATGCTGCACATTGGCAAACATTCACCCCCAGTCACAGATCTGGGTTTAATCCATCGTTATTTTGCTTCACCACGCCACCCCAGTTCAGACATAGCCATATGCAAATCAGTCTTGACCCTGTGCCTCATGGGAACAGTCCACTCCGAACTGCCAAGCCATGTCTTCCCTGGACCGGAATCAAGCATCCTAGGACCGGTTTCAGGCTATCAGCCTTCATCAGCCAGGATAGCTTGACTCTAGTGCCGTAGTGAGCACGAGACCCACGTCTGGGCATACCCTTCCCACGTAGGGCGAAATGCAAAACACACAAGATGATGGACGGAATGCTGCACATTGGCAAACATTCACCCCCAGTCACAGATCTGGGTTTAATCCATCGTTATTTTGCTTCACCACGCCACCCCAGTTCAGACATAGCCATATGCAAATCAGTCTTGACCCTGTGCCTCATGGGAACAGTCCAGACCGAACTGCCAAACCATGTCTTCCCTGGACCGGAATCAAGCATCCTAGGACCGGTTTCAGGCTATCAGCCTTCATCAGCCAGTATAGCTTGATTCCAGTGGCGTAGTGAGCACGGGACCCACGTCTGGGCATACCCTTCCCACGTAGGGCGAAATGCAAAACACACAAGATGATGGACGGAATGCTGCACATTGGCAAACATTCACCCCCAGTCACAGATCTGGGTTTAATCCATCGTTATTTTGCTTCACCACGCCACCCCAGTTCAGACATAGCCATATGCAAATCAGTCTTGACCCTGAGCCTCATGGGAATAGTCCAGACTGAACTGCCAAGCCATGTCTTCCCTGGACCGGAATCAAGCATCCTAGGACCGGTTTCAGGCTATCAGCCTTCATCAGCCAGGATAGCTTGACTCCAGTGGCGTAGTGAGCACGGGACCCACGTCTGGGCATACCCTTCCCACTTAGGGCGAAATGCAAAACACACAAGATGATGGACGGAATGCTGCACATTGGCAAGCATTCACCCCCAGTCACAGATCTGGGTTTAATCCATCGTTATTTTGCTTCACCACGCCACCCCAGTTCAGACATAGCCATATGCAAATCAGTCTTGACCCTGTGCCTCATGGGAACAGTCCAGATCGAACTGCCAAGCCATGTCTTCCCTGGACCGGAATCAAGCATCCTAGGACCGGTTTCAGGCTATCAGCCTTCATCAGCCAGGATAGCTTGACTCCATGGCGTAGTGAGCACGGGACCCACGTCTGGGCATACCCTTCCCACTTAGGGCAAAATGCAAAACACACAAGATGATGGACGGAATGCTGCACATTGGCAAACATTCACCCCCAGTCACAGATCTGGGTTTAATCCATCGTTATTTTGCTACACCACGCCACCCCAGTTCAGACATAGCCATATGCAAATCAGTCTTGACCCTGTGCCTCATGGGAACAGTCCAGACCGAACTGCCAAGCCATGTCTTCCCTGGACCGGAATCAAGCATCCTAGGACCGGTTTCAGGCTATCAGCCTTCATCAGCCAGGATAGCTTGACTCCAGTGGCGTAGTAAAACGATGGATTTAGGCCCAGATCTCTGTACTGGGGTGAATGTATGACATTGTTCTGCATTCTGTCCATCAACTGTTGTTTTTGCATTTGTCACCCTGAGTGGGACGGGTATGCCCAGACGTGGGTCCCGTGCTCTCCATGCCACTGGAATCAAGCTATCCTGGCTGAAGAGGGGTGAAACCCCGAAACCGGTCCTAGGATGCTTGTTTCCAGTCCAGGGAGGACCTGGCTTAGCAGTTCGGGCTGGACTGTTCCCATGAGGCACAGGGTCAAGACTGATTTGCATATGGCTGGGTCCAAACTGGAATGGCATGGTGAGCAAAAAAACGATGGATTTAGGCCCAGATCTCTGTACTGGGGTGAATGTATGACATTGTTCTGCATTCTGTCCATCAACTGTTGTTTTTGCATTTGTCACCCCGAGTTGGACGGGTATGCCCAGACGTGGGTCCCGTGCTCTCCATGTCACTGGAATCAAGCTATCCTGGCTGAAGAGGGGTGAAATCGGTCCTAGGATGCTTGTTTCCAGTCCAGGGAAGACCTGGCTTGGCAGTTCGGGCTGGACTGTTCCCATGAGGCACAGGGTCAAGACTGATTTGCATATGGCTGGGTCCAAACTGGAATGGCATGGTGAGCAAAAAACCGATGGATTTAGGCCCAGATGTCTGTACTGGGGTGAATGTATGACATTGTTCTGCATTCTGTCCATCAACTGTTGTTTTTGCATTTGTCACCCGAGTGGGACGGGTATGCCCAGACGTGAGTCCCGTGCTCTCCATGCCACTGGAATCAAACTATCCTGGCTGAAGAGGGGTGAAACCTCGAAACCGGTCCTAGGATGCTTGTTTCCAGTCCAGGGAGGACCTGGCTTGGCAGTTCGGACTGGACTGTTCCCATGAGGCACAGGGTCAAGACTGATTTGCATATGGCTGGGTCCAAACTGGAATGGTATGGTGAGCAAAAAATGATGGATTTAGGCCCAGATCTCTGTACTGGGGTGAATGTATGACATTGTTCTGCATTCTGTCCATCAACTATTGTTTTTGCATTTGTCACCCCGAGTGGGACGGGTATGCCCAGACGTGGTCCCGTGTTCTCCATGCCAGTGGAATCAAGCTATCCTGGCTGAAGAGGGTGAAACCCTGAAACTGGTCCGAGGATGCTTGTTTCCAGTCCAGGGAGGACCTGACTTGGCAGTTCGGGCTGGACTGTTCCCATGAGGCACAGGGTCAAGACTGATTTGCATATGGCTGGGTCCAAACTGGAATGGCATGGTGAGCAAAAACGATGGATTTAGGCCCAGATCTCTGTACTGGGGTGAATGTATGACATTGTTCTGCATTCTGTCCATCAACTGTTGTTTTTGCATTTGTCACCCCGAGTGGGACGGGTATGCCCAGACGTGGGTCCGGTGCTCTCCATGCCACTGGAATCAAGCTATCCTGGCTGAAGAGGGGTGACACCCCGAATCCGGTCCTAGGATGCTTGTTTCCAGTCCAAAGAAGACCTGGCTTGGCAGGTCGGGCTGGACTGTTCCCATGAGGCACAGGGTCAAGACTGATTTGCATATGGCTGGGTCCAAACTGGAATGGCATGGTGAGCAAAAAAACGATGGATTTAGGCCCAGATCTCTGTACTGGGGTGAATGTAAGACATTGTTCTGCATTCTGTCCATCAACTGTTGTTTTGGCATTTTAATTATAGCACTTTCTCTGATCCTGTTTTATTTCTATGAATTGAGATGTTCTTACTTTTTTAATGTTTTATTGTAATGCAATGGTTTTAATTAACTTATGCAATTAAATAAATAAATACCAAATACCAGACTCAGCTCATGGACTTTTGGGGGGCAGTCAGCAAGACTCTTAGGTTGAGGAGCGACAACCAGCAGTGAGAAGACTGCACCTAGTTGAGAACCGGAGCAGTACCTAAAAGAGGGAAGCTTTCCTGAAGAATTTGCCACCCGCAGTGACAGCTTCGCACCTAGTCAAGTGGCGTCCTCGGCCTCATCGAGAGAGCAGTGAAGGCTTCCTTGCCGAGGACAGGCTAAAACACACGCAACCTGTCTGCAGTGACGTGGTAATTGAAAGCTCCTTACTCTTGAGATTCCACCATGCACACAAAAGTCCTTACTCTGCCAAGTTTATTTAACAGTTTCAAGGGAGCTCAGATGGAAACATAAAAATAAAAACAAGGTCAGCAGGAGTCCTAGAGAGGTGTAAGGGGTGCGGAAGAGGAGGGAGGGCGAGGTGCTAGGAAGCAGCTCAAGAGCCAGCCATGTTGTGAGCGGCTCCAGTATTTACAACAAGAGTTGATAAGCTACTGGTGAATGAGATACCCTCCAGCGAGACAGCACTTACTTTCACTTTCTTTCGCTGAGCAAGACCGAAGCGTATTTGTCGCTATCGAGAGATGGTGATAAAAGTGCATTGACACAAGCAGCGTTGGGGGGGGGGGGGCTTTGGGACGGGCAAGCAGTGACCTGAGAGGTGGGGTGGAATCTTCCAAAAACACGGGCAACAATAAAAAAGTGAGCGAACACAAAGGGAAATACAGTAAAACTAAAGGATACCTGTAATAGGCCAATACTCCAGGGGAGGAGCAAGACATGAGAAGGAGGGACATTTAACGCAAAGAAACCAATGAGAAACAAGCTTTTCTGAAAACGACACACACTTTATCAAATCGGCAGCAAGGGGCGGAATGAAACCCCACATACTGAACACAGCATGTCTCGAAGAGACTGCGCATGCGCTGCCTATGCGAGACCTAAACAAGCACACAACTATGCTCTACGTCAGCTCACCCGTCCATTATACAGTCCCTGGATGAAATATAAGAAAAAATCCTCCCTCCGCCAGTTTTCAATATCTTTACAACACACTGACGTTGCAGGGTCATCCATCTAACTCGCCTTGATGAAAAACCTTTACGATAAATCTTCATATACAGGGCTTGTTTTCTTTCCCTTTACCAATTCAATAGAAGATAAAAACATCAGAGAGTAATTAAAAATTATAACATGCAATAAGAATAGCCCTGGGGAAGCACAGTGCCTGGATCAATTGACCGACTTGACTTTATACTTACAGCAACTTCATGCACACTGCACCCCCGAGATCCATGTATCAAGAAGGTTTGGCAGCAGCTGTTGCACAGAAATATTGCCCGCTGGTCACTGAGGGATAACGCTTTAATGCCTATACCCTCAACAACACCCTGGTGCTACATCCTGCATTAACAATTTCCATAATGTCTGAATCTAAAACTGATTTCTTAAATTCTGTAATTAAATGATGGTTGAAATGCATAAAAATACCCATAAACTATGAGCTATGAGACATTTATCGCGAGTCATACTGGAAGAAGAGCTGGTTAAACAATTATGCACTACGTGAAAATGTTTTCCATGAGCAATTACCCGGCCATTATTTCTTGTTTGATTTTTAGCAGTAAGAATGCAGCGTGATCACTTTTTAGCACCAGCCCTCCTTTTGAAAAAGTTTGTTAAATGTGCACATGTCAGCAGAGTGGATTTAATACACTTTCAGTTAGGTTATGTTGTCCTTGTTTTCCAATAATTAATTATTTAGACAGTAATTTGAACAGCAGAACCAGCGCTTCATACATTACAAAATATGAAAGCCACATTTCTCAAGTTAAAAGTACTTTCCTGAAGAGAACCATCTCTTTGTACACACAGGCTAGTGTGGATCGACTGATTGTTTGCAGATGGGTATTTGTCCACTACTGAGAGCCCTGACTGTTTGTGGTGCAACCGTGGACAGAAAAAAAGGCTGTTAAGTGAAGATTCTCGTGGGAAATGAAGGTAGCAAACAGTATCCTAACTGCACACAGCTTCCATACTAATTCTCACTGCTGAAGGTCAACTCAATTAATTGACAGAAAAAGATATTAATTGATGAAGTGTGTCATTAAGAGTTTGGCAGGGTGAGGCGTTAGCCATAAATTGACCGTTTTCTGCCCACTAACCTATTTGTGGGAAACTTGCAGATTTGTATTTTCCCTGCTTGCATCCACCATGCGAAAAATGGCGGCCCTTTCAGTGAAACCAAACATTGGCCCAAGGTCAGTAAGTAAACTCTCTGAGCATGAGGGTCACTGATTTTAATTTTTCTCAAACACCTGATTGGGAGCTTATTTATGAAAAACAAAAATGAATGGGGTGTCTGGATGTTTTGCATTTAAAATTTCACTGTGGGTGAGTCTCACTACTTGAGTCTCACTCCGGGTAAATTCACGGTAATTGGACTAAGCATGTTTACTGCTAACATCTGCCTTTTAAGATAAGACCACTGCTGCACAGCTAGGGTAAGAGGCACCGAGCAGTTCACATGTGAACACGGGTGCACACACGTGTGTGCATGTGTGCGGACTGCAGGTGTGAGACTAATGTTGTGTGCAGCCGGGTAATTAAGCACAGGTAGCCTGCTGAAAAAGGGATTGTGCAAGGATTAGTGCTGAGCTGGGGTAGGACTTATAATATTAGTAGGCATTCGTAGATAAGTCATTAGGTTTTAGTGGAAAATCTGTAATGCTTTCACACATATAGGCAAAATCTGCCTTATAGTGCAGTTTTGTCCACTTAAGCCTACACAGTGCAGCAAGGTGTCAAACTGGGGTATAACAAGCATGACAAGTTTGAATTTGCAGTAACCAACATATCATATTCATAACTTACGGTACTTAAGGATGTATTATATTTCTTTGGCAACGCTGATAATTAGATTTCAGGCCATTTACCTCCCTACTTCGCCAAGTTATTTACTCTGCTCCCCAACAGAGTGAACAAAGGCCTCAGCACACAAAAGCAGCATCAGTGATTGACTCAGTTCCTGGCAAAGGAAGGAGGGTGGGGGAAATCTGCACCTGATAATTACCTTGCCACACTACACCTGGGCTGGGTCAGCTGAGGCCTACTGGGCAAAAAGGAAGCCCAGACCTTTGGACACAACACAGAAGGGGCTTGCCTTTGAAGAGTTGGGGGGAAGGGACCTGGCTGGGATGTCAGCTAGGGCTGAGCTGAGGCCTTGGAGGGGCTCTTTCCAGAGAAAATGAAAGTCCCATATTGAATTGTCCTAGAATTCCATGCATGGTGGTGGGACAGGGGTGTAGTGATTATGAGGAATCCTAGGGTTGGCCAGGGGTGCCTGGCATTTAGACATTTCCACCCCCCATTTACAAAACTCCTGTACACGGGAGAGATAGTTGAGAAGACCCTGGACCTGGGAGGCAACAGTGGCGGAAAGGATGACCAGCTGAAAAGGGAATCCACCTGATGCCTTGTCAAGCTGGGTTAAAGACTTTGTCACAAATTGACCCCTGGAACTAGAAGCTCACTGCCGGGATTACAATGGATCTTTCCAGGGCCAACTATGCCCCATAAGGTCTAGTTGTGGGAAGACCTGGACTCCACTGCCCTCTCCTGGGTGCTCTACAAGACGGCTGGGAGTTATGGGGCCTGGGAGTGCAGGCAGAAGAGTGCTCAGGTGGCTGGTTGTGGAGGGACTGTGCAAGATACCCTCACCAGCAGGAGAGGAGCACCAGGAGCCAGGCAGGGAGAAAGCTAAAGCAGGGAGCCACAGAATCCAAGTCCCCACAGAATGCACTCCTTTACAGCCCAGGAAGCCTGTTAAAAATGCTCCAAGTGTTTAGACCTGGCCACCAAGTGCAAAGTGAACCCAATATGAAAAAAACTGTCTCAAAGGTACCCAAAGATGTGCATTTTTGAAGATTTGCCCAATTTGAATCAAAATTGCAGAAACCCAAATGTGTGGTGCTAAGCTATCATTTTTCAAACTGTCCGAGGGTGGGCCAGGGCCCAGAGGTCGGCGAAGAATTAGTTAATTATTTACCTGGTGGAGCAGGCAAATGTGGGGCTCCGACTCCAGAATGCCTTGGGGACCTCCATTACCCCGAGTGCCAGCACATGGAAGTGAAAAAGGCCTGGCACAAACCCAATATCCCAGAGACCCCAGGCCTTAGGACACCAAAAGGAAGCAGAGTAACCCAGACGGGTGGTTTGCCACCCCAGTGCTCGTGTCTGAAGGGGGAAGGCACGCTGGCCTCCTACCCCACAGCCAGCACGCCTCGCGAGCAGAGCATTAAACATGGCTTGTAGCCCAGGCAGGAGCTGAGAAGAAGATGCTCCCACCCAGCAGGAGCACTGAGAAAGTGTTTGCTGGCACCACGCATCCCCCAGAGGACTGTGGCTGTGTGCTGGAGGTGACAGGATTGTAAGAGCTCCAGGGGTCCCGCCGCAGACCTCAATGATGGCCTCAATCTGTGGGTGTCCCAGGTGGGACGGAGGTACCCAAAGACCTATAAGAACAACCACAGCACGAGACTTCAGAAGGAAGCAGCCATGCCACTAAAACAAATTCCTAAACTTGGACTGGGAGCGCCCCATAGCACCTGGTGTGGGCCTGAATGGTTGATTTCCTCTCTTGCTGTGCCCCAGGGAGGGCTAGGGGCACCATCAACAGTTAAAACCAAGTGTTTGGAGGGCTACAGAAGTGTGTGCAGAGTCCCCTCCTCCTAGAAATGGTTGGAAAAAAACATTAAGGGGCCGATTCCGATCTCGGCCGGTAGGGCACCGAATCGGATTCGGCTTAACCGGATCCGATTCGGAGCCCTCTTTCCCGACCGATTCGTACGTGCGTCCGGCCGAGCGAGTACGATGCGAGCGCACGCGAAATCACCGACCGACTTGTTCGCGGGTCCGAAGCGCTCCGACCGAATCGCACGGACAAGCCTCGCACCGCGCGATGGAGACGTTCCCCGGCCGGGCAAGTACGATGCATGCCGCGAGCAGTCCGACCGACTCGCGCTGTCCGGCTCGAAAGAGCAGTCGGAGCCGCACTTTGGGGGTCCGTGTCAGACCCCCCTGTACGAGTAGCCGCGCGAGTCGCACACAGGGGGGACCCATGGGTCCCCCCTACCTGTGCATGTATGCCGCGAGTCGCTTAGATGCGTACCCGCTGTAGGGGGCACCCTTGTTCGCCTCGCACCCATTGGGAGCCCGCGTACGCGCTTGTGCGTCCGGCTCCCATTGACTTCAATGGGAGTCCGACCGAATCGGAGTCCGATAGCATACGTACGCATCGTACTCGTTCGGTCGGGCTGCTAGAGTCCGATTCGGTCGGAAATCTCTCCGGGTCCGGCTCGGTCGGAGAGATTTCCTGCCCGAATCGGAATCGGCCCCTAAGGGTCTGATTTAGATTTTTTGGGATGATTTACCATCACTATGGTGGAGTACTTTACTCCCGCCATGGCGAATGTACTCTCTGTGCCAAATTCAGAGACGTCCGCCATTCCAGGAGGCATCTCTTGCATTTCCAGGAACCGCTATCACAGTGGTTCCCTTTGATAAACGGCACCATCAACATAACAGCTGTAAGTCAAACGTTCAACATGTTTTTTATGTCCAAAAATACCTGGTGGTGATGGACACTTGCCATTTTTCTACCTCCTTTAGACCAGGCGGGTGGACAAATGACAAAACCTCTGACTGCCATTACTCTCTCCGCCCATTGGAAGTGTATGTTGGCGGCAGAGTAGTCCCAACTGTTGAAATACTGCGGGCACGATTCGCAAAGGTAGACCTGAAATCTAAGGGCCCGATTCACAAAGGTAAACTTAGACCTGAAGTCTAAGTTTAGACCTACTGTCTAACTTTAGACCAGAAGTGTAAGTTTAGATGTAAAGTCTATCTTTGGACCTGAAGTCTAAGTTTAGACCTGAAGTCTAAACATAGACTTCAGGTCTAAACTGAGACTTCAGGTCCAAACTTAGACTTCAAGTTTAAGTTTACCTTTGTGAATTGGGCCCTAAGACTTCAGGTCTTAGTTTACCTTTGTGAATCGGGCCCTAACTTTAGACCTGAAGTCTAAGTTTAGACCTAAAGTCGAACTTTCGACCAGAAGTCTAACTTTCGACCTGATGTCTAAGTTTAGACCAGAAGTCTAAGTTTAGACCTAAAGTGTAGGTTTAGACCTGAAATCTAAGTTTAGACTTCAGCTCTAACGTTAGACTTCAGGTCTAAGTTTACCTTTGTGAATTATGCCCTGAATGTCCGCTCCTTTCTAAATGAAGCAGGTGGACCTTTAGTTTGGCAGAGAGGGTATTCACTTTAGCAATGACTACCATCCCCGCCAAACTCTAAATCGGGCCTTAAGTGTCCTGGGGCCCTATGAACAGGACCCCAGGAGAGGTTTGTGTTGTTTCAAAGCACTCCCTGGGCTAGAGCTTTTGGCGCTTGGCGCTGGAGAGCTGGGAACTCTTGTGGTTGACTCTATGTTTGCATCTTGCAGCCTGTAGAGTGTAAAAGAGAGAGTTTGCTGCACATGTTGGATGTTGTTTTCAATACAAGTGCTTTATTGACAATATTGCTGATTAACAGTGTAAAGCTTACACTTTTAATGATTGTATTACATTATTAATGTTTTCTTTGGTTTTAATGGTGATTTCATTGTGGAATATAACATGTTATTGTTTTGATAATTTGGTGACACCCTGACAAAGTTAATAGGCCTGCCTTATATATTAATGTGACACCCTAACAAAGCCAATAGGCATGATTTAAATATTAATGGAATACCCTGAAAAGCCAGTAGGCCTGCCCTCTTATATTGTGACGTTGTGTTGGAGAGTAATGGACAGTGGACGTGGCAGAAGACGCAAGCCCAGCAGCGAACCCAGCTGCAGCGGCTACGAGCGGCTCTCCAAGGGGAGACCATGACCAGGAGTTTGGGCTCTCCCCCAGCCCCCCCACATCTATCTGCCACCCGCCACTTGCCACGCCAACCAGTCTACACTTTTAAGAGCCTGATGGGCTCAATTGGCTGCTGCCCTCCCGGCTGAGCGGCGAGGAGGGGATCATCTCTGTGCAACGCTGATCAGTGGAGGTGGCCTGATCAGCAAGCGAAGTTAAGGTAAGGCCCTAGGGTCATGGCTCATCACTAGCAGACACGGATGTGGCTAGCATTAGGCCGATGCAGCTTGTGCCTTGCTAGTGAGGGGCAAAACCAAAGGGGATGATGGACGGAGTGTTGAACATTGCAAGCACTCACCCCCAGTCAACTGATCTGGGTTTAATCCATCATCATTCTTTAGCTCACTCCACCACCCCAGTTCAAACATGGCCATATGCAAATCAGTCTGACCCTGTGCCTCATGGGAACAGTCCAGCCCGAACTACCAAACCATGTCTTCCCTGGACCGGAAACAAGCATCCTGGAACCGGTTTCTGGCTTACAGCCGTCATCAGCCAGGCTATCTTGAATCCAGTGGCAAAGTGAGCAAGGGACCCACGTCTGGGCATACCCTGCCAACTTAGGGCGAACATAGCAAAACCAAAGGGGATGATGGACGGAGTGTTGAACATTGCAAGCACTCACCCCAAGTCAACTGATCTGGGTTTAATCCATCATCATTCTTTAGCTCACTCCACCACCCCAGTTCAAACATGGCCATATGCAAATCAGTCTGACCCTGTGCCTCATGGGAACAGTCCAGCCCGAACTGCCAAACCATGTCTTCCCTGGACCGGAAACAAGCATCCTGGAACCGGTTTCTGGCTTACAGCCGTCATCAGCCAGGCGATCTTGAATATAGTGGCAAAGTGAGCAAGGGACCCACGTCTGGGCATACCCTGCCAACTTAGGGCGAACATAGCAAAGCCAAAGGGGATGATGGACGGAGTGTTGAACATTGCAAGCACTCACCCCCAGTCAACTGATCTGGGTTTAATCCATCATCATTCTTTAGCTCACTCCACCACCCCAGTTCAAACATGGCCATATGCAAATCAGTCTGACCCTGTGCCTCATGGGAACAGTCCAGCCCGAACTGCCAAACCATGTCTTCCCTGGACCGGAAACAAGCATCCTGGAACCGGTTTCTGGCTTACAGCCGTCATCAGCCAGGCTATCTTGAATCCAGTGGCAAAGTGAGCAAGGGACCCACGTCTGGGCATATGCCCATGTCTGAACTGGGGTGGTGGAGTGAGCTAAAGAATGATGATGGATTAAACCCAGATCAGTTGACTGGGGGTGAGTGTTTGATTTGCTCTAACGCTCCGTCCATCATCCCCTTTGGTATTGCTTTGTTCGCCCTAAGTTGGCAGGGTATGCCCAGACGTGGGTCCCTTGCTCACTTTGCCACTGGATTCAAGATAGCCTGGCTGATGAGGGTTTTGAACCCGAAACCGGTCCCAGGATGCTTGTTTCCGGTCCAGGGAAGACATGGCTTGGCAGTTCGGGCTGGACTGTTCCCATGAGGCACAGGGTCAGACTGATTTGCATATGGCCATGTCTGAACTGGGGTGGTGGAGTGACATAAAGAATGATGATGGATTAAACCCAGATCAGTTGACTGGGGGTCAGTGTTTGATTTGCTCTAACACTCCGTCCATCATCCCCTTTGGTATTGCTTTGCTAGTGAGGGGCAGCACACTGACTCTGCTCCCCAGTTCCGTCCACCTACTTCAAGCACACCATGTGCCCAGCTCCTTAGTTGCAACCAGCTATACAACATTGCTTACATGAACCTGCTGCCATTGCAACCAACACACAGCATAACGCTGTAGCTCTCCTAACTACTGGCACATGGCATGGTCAGAGGACGTAGCCTGAAGGCTCCTGAAAGGTTTTGGAAAATTTTGGAAAGTTTGGATTGGCACCCAAATCGTGAGGATAACAAAGCAGCACTAGAGGCAGCTAGTGAGCCAGGAAAGTGAGGCAGTAGGTGCACTTGTGTCCTCCCGTGTGGAAGCTGCTATGGTCCAGCAAGCCGGGTGAGCTCCAATAACTCAGGTGGACCGGCTTGCTGCCCGTGGGACAGAGGAGAAGGTGGCACTGTTAGAAAGCCCACTCAACGCTGCCTCTGATCTATTCTCTTGAACATACAGAAGTTGGGACTGATAAGCACAAAGCTCCATTTGGAAAATCATGGGACATTGATAAGCGCAAACTCCACATGGAAATATCAGGAATATCTGAGGACAACTTGATTACCCTACATAAAAGGTCAAATATGCAATCAGGTTGTGAAAGGGTGCCATTCCCTCCTATAAGGAAGAAGAAAAAACTCCAAGCATTGTTAACAGTAAAAAACTCTCAAGCAAAATCTAGTGGGGAAAACCAGCCACTAATCTCACCCGTATTATGAATGTTTTAAAAGTCAACCAAATTCCTGCAAAAGTTTTGACTTCTTAAAGGACCCAGTTGGGGCAATGTGCACCATTCTGGATGACACTTGTATCCTCCCAGCACCAATTACACCAACTATAGGTGCTAAACTTACACATGCCGACCAAAGGGATGGCAATATGGATCCGGCAGAAATAGAAGCAAATCTTAAGCTGTCAGATAGCAAAGACTCTCAATGGGGACCAATAACCAACCTGGAGCTACTCACACTGGGATCAGTATCGCCACAACCTTCTACTACTTCATATCTACCTCAAAAGCACCATAGACTGTTACTGAGAACTAGTGCCCAACCGCAAATTGAAGCAAAAGTAAAAATCATTAAAGACAGTAACAATTTTGGAAAATTATTGAACTATACTCTCCAAACAAATCAATTAAATCACGTAGTAAGCGGACAACTGGAGCAGCAACAATCAAGTTCTTGTCACACTACAAACTTACTGCAGCTCACTTTTGACATACAAACTGGCATGTTAAAGGAGCAGCCCTGCCAAGTACCACGCATCATGCGATAGACTAACGCATTTTAAGGTGGTGGTCTGCATCACTGCATTAAAATGCATCATTCATCACGCATCTTTACTAATGGCCTGACCACCTGTGCGCTGAGGGTAAAGCAGGGAAATGACTGCAAACGTCAAAGCTGCATGTACAGCAGCTCGGCTATCATGAGGGCTGGGGCAGCCGAAGCGGGGCTCGCACAGCTGGCTCCTGCGGCAGGGCGACTGTGGTGTCATGACAGGAACATGACTGAATTTGTGCCCCTGTTGGCCCCCGGAGTAGCACCGTCGCCTGCTGCACTGTGTCACAGTGTCAGTCACTTTCCGGGGAGTCAGGCACTTAAACCCACTCACTGCCATCCTGTAGACCCCCCGCAGAGCCACCTCCAGCAGCTGCCAATGTACCAGAGAGTGGCAGTGCAGGAGCTAATCGGGATAATTACAGTGGAGCGCCACTCCTGAGGAGGCCGGAGGTAAGAACGGCTTGCTTCGAAGCAAAGAGCTTAAGAAGGCACGCTTTACAGACTGCCAGCAGCACTGCACTCCACTGCACATATCAACTTTGTCACAGTGGGCTCAGCCACTGCTTATCCAGGGATGGCACCTTCCCTGACTTGCTGCTTTCCAGCAAGGAACTGGCGCCAACCCCAGTGTCAGTGACCTTTTGGCGACTTCACATTCTACCACCGGAGAAACATGATGAATGAATTGGCGGGCACGTCAATTACACACAACTTTCTAGCTACTTCCATGCCATAAAGAAGCCCGCAGCCCAACTCCAGAAAGGTTAGACCACTGGGAAAATGACGTCAATTTACCTAAAAAAGGGAATCATCACCTTTGGAGTACTCCATAATTATATAGTTATTCAATCAATAGCATTCAACCCACACCAGTCAAACTAGAAACCGAGTGTCAATCAGATTCAGTAAGAGTCTGAGAAAATGCAACTCCGACTCTTGTCAAAATCAAGGCTTGCCAGCTACATCAATTATTGGACCAGGGACCACATGGGATATCTTTTTTAGAACATCGCAATTGACATTAGATTCCCTGACATACCAATCACATAAGATGAATATCCAAGTGGACCTCCTTAATGTCATTGCAAAATCAGTCTGGAGAGGTGTGGTGCTAGTGGAGAGGTGTGGTGCAGCAGCCAGGGCAGCTGACTTCGGAGCACAGGGCTCACGGTTCGATCCCCAGCTCTGGCGGCAGCTCAGCTCAGCACCATGTGACTCTGGGCAATAGCTCACTTAATTTCCACGACGGCCCCCAACGCCTTGAGACCCGTAAGTGTGAGTAGTTCGCACTTTACAAATACAGATTTAGATTTTTTAGTCTCAGGTATCTTATATAGATTGCACTTGCGCACTTCTCATCAATAAACTTGCATCAATCCTCGATGGTCTGACTACCCTAATTAAAGATTTAAAACTAAATCTGGATGTTCCTGGGTGAAATAAGGACTCCCTTGTGCCCCCGCAATTAGCAAAGAAAACCGGCAGGTCCAAGAACATTAGGAGCAAGAATGCAGGAACTCCAGGGACAGTGATTGATAGTCATCGTATAGAGGTACCAGGGAAGATAGATGAGGTTGCAAACAGAGATCCTACCCTGCAAGCATGCCTACCCGACAACCCTCAACTGTCTTCTCAGTCATATTCAGAGAAACCAATTACAAAAAACTGAGAAAAAACAACATAAGCCTGAAATAAAACAAAAAACAGCTTAGTAAGAAACCCTTGTACAAATACCACTACCACCAATAATACAAATAAGTCCAATGAAGAGTCAGGGCAAGCACGGAATCAGGTCTGCAGAGGATAAGTAAAAAGGAAGAAGCTTTTTTCCCTCTTTGACAACACTTCAGGGAAACGCCCCCGAAATACCACCTCCTTTGAAGAGTGTGAACCTCCAACATCAACTTGACCTACAGCTTGTGCGAAATCTAGCTCACTTACGAGATCAAGTATGCCAAATCAACATCAAAGGGAAGATGCTAGGCCCCGTCAAGAACCAGCAGTTAGTAGTATGGACAACCTTACATCTATAGTAGCCACAGCTCATCCTCCACCCATACAAAGAAAATCAAACCCATTTGAATTAGGCCAAGGGACAAAACCAATTCATACACTCTTGACCAATGAACCTCCTGGTAATGGTCTTGCTAATTTTGGTTTAAGCAAGGTAATCACCTCCTTTGTTTCCACGGATGAAGGTAGCCAGACAATTTTTATACCAGAATACTCCTCCAGGGGAAACAACAATGTACTCAATTGGGGCAATATCCTAAGACGTTTACTGGCAATCCCATCTCTCAAACAAATCACCACAGAAGATATTGAATCCATTGGAATTCTACCTCACATAGAGAGCAAAACACAAGAACCTATCCTGGTGACTTGGACTTCTAAGCATCAAGCTGGGAAAGTCCTTCTGGAAAAAGAATGCTTCTCAAACTGGGGAATTAAAATCAGTATGCCCCCTCCAGCTCAATCAATCAATCAATCAATCAATCAATCAATCAATCAATCAATTAGGGGCTTGTAAAGTGCGGCTACTCACCCGTGATGTTCTCAAGGTGCTGTGGGTGGCTGGTCCCTCTAGGTGTAGGATCATTCGAAGAGCCAGGTCTTGAGGTCCTTCTTGAATTGGGTCAGCGACGTGGATTGCCTGAGGTGGAGGGGCAGGGTGTTCCAGGTCTTGGCGTTGAGGTAGGAGAATGAACTTCCACTGGTTCTGGTCTTGTGGATCCTGTTGATGGAGGCTAGGGTGAGGTGGGCGGAACTGAGTTGTCTGGCGGGAACGTGGAATGGGAAGCGGTGGCTCAGGTATGTTGGTCGTTTGTCGCAGAGAGCTTTGTAGGCATGTGTGAGGAGCTTGAATGTGATTCTCTTGCTGACTGGGAGGCAATTGAGTTGTCAGAGGTGTTGCATGATGTGGCTGCAGCAGGGTATGTCGAGGACCAGTCTGGCTGCAGCGTTTTGGACGTTCTGTAGTTTCTTGAGCTGTTTCTTGGTGATGCCGGCATAGCGTGCATTGTCGTAGTCGAGTATGCTGGTGATGAGTGCGTGGGTAACTGTCTTTCTGGGTTCTGTGGGGATCCATCTGAATGTCTTTCGAAGCAGGCGGAGCATGTGGAAGCAGGCTGAGGAAACTGACTTGATTTGGCAGTTCATTGTGAGTGATGAGGCCAGGATGATGCCGAGGTTGCAAGTGTGGTCCGTCTGGGTGCAAGGGATCCCAGAGCGGCTGGCTACCAAGAGTAATCCCAAGCTGAAAGGGAGGGTCCCAGGATGAGTACTTCGGTCTTGTCCGAGTTGAGCTTGAGGCAGCTGTCTTTCATCCAGGTGGCAACGGCCTTCATTCCACTGTGGAAGTTGGTTCTGGCAGTTGTGGGTTCATTGGTGAGGGAGAAAACCAGCTCTTTATTCGATCAAGCTTTATCTTCCACATGAGCTTTCTCAGCCATGAGGCAAACATGACAATGATGATGTATATTCAGTTCTCAAAAACCCCATTGGTAAAACGCTCCATCGTCACTAGCCTTGCACTCCCTGTTAAGAACACAGAGTTCAACTCAACTCATTCTACGCTGGTTAATATCAGAATTACACAGCAGCTCTTGTGCCTGACAAGCAAAACTACAGTATTCCCAGCAAACCTTACCTATCCATTCAAAGGAAACTGTAAAATTATGCTCATGGAACATAAATGGCATGCAAGCCAAAAGCCATAACACTTACTTGAATACTTTCACCAGAAATTTTTATATTGTTCTTTTACAAGAAACATGGGCAACCCAGCCATTTGTGTTTATTGGATATTTTAGTCCATCTGCTAAAATAATGAAGCATGGTTGCACAAGGGGGGGCCTGGCAACTTTTATAGCCACAGGACTCAAAATGGAAAGTGAACAGGTGGTGTCAGATGACAATAACATCTTAATAGTAAAGCTGAGGAAATGGCACAAAACATCATGAGTTCTCTCTTACTAATTACCAAGACCCAAGTGCAAGGAAGTCGATGTCCATTCAATCAGGGGATTTATAGTCCGCACTACTCACCCGTGAGGATCTCAAGGTGCTGGGGAGGGGGAGTACGGGCAGCTCCACTGTCATCTGAAGAGCCAGGTCTTGAGATCTTTTCTGAATAGGTGCAGTGTCAGGCTTCATCTGATGTGGAGGGGGACTTCATTCCAGGTCTGTAGGAGAAGGATCTGCCACTCGTTCTGGCCCTGTGGATGCGGGGGACCATGGCTAGGGCTAGGTCGGCAGAGCAGAGGTTTCTCTTGGGGGCATGGAAGGACATTCTTTTGTTGAGGTATTGGGGTCTGGTGTTATGGAGGGCATTGTAGGTGTGTGTGAGTAGTTTGAAGGTTATTCTATTTTTTGACGGGGAGCCAGTGGAGGTCGCGGAGGTGATGGGTGATGTGCTGAGGACGAGTCTGGCTGCGGTGTTCTGGATGGTCTGGAGCTTGCGGAGGAATGTTTTGTTGATTCCAGCGTAGAACGCGTTTCCGTAGTACAGTCTGCTGGTGAAGAGTGCATGGGTGACGGTCTTCCTGGAGTCGGGGGGATCCATTTGAAGGTCCTGCGGAGTATGCGGAGGGTGTTGAAGCATGTGGAGGACACAGGGTTGATCTGGCAGTTCATGGTGAGTGAGGAGTCGAGTATGATGCCGAGGTTGCAAGGGTGGTCCGTAGGGGTGGGAGGATTTCTGAGGGCAGGGGGCCACCAGGTGTTGTCCCATGTGGAGGGGGCGGACCTGAGGTTGAGGACTTCTGTTTTCTCCGAGTTGAGCTTCAGGCAGCTGCTGCTCATCCAGGATGCGACGTCCTTCATCCCTTCTTGGAAACTGTGCCTGGCGATGTCGGGTTCCATGGTGGGGGAGAGAATGAGCTGGGTGTCATCCGTGTATGAGACTATGTTGAGTCCATGTTTTCTGACGATGGTTGCGAGGGGGACCATGTAAACGTTGAGGAGTGTGGGGCTGAGGGAGGATCCTTGGGGTACTCCACATCTGATCTATGTGGGTTTGGAGAGGAAGGGCGGGAGTCTTATTCTTTGAGTTCTGCCTGAGAGAAAAGAACTAAAACAGTCTAAGGCAATTCCTTGGATGTCGGGGTCGTGAAGTCTGGCAGCTAGTGTGCAGTGGGAGATGGTGTCAAAGGCTGCTGAGAGGTCTAGGAGGATGAGGGCTGCAGTGTGGCCTTGGGCAAGGAGGGTGTGGATGTCGTCAGTGGCGGCTATGAGGGCGGTCTTGGTGCTGTAGTTGCTGCGGAATATGGATTGAGAGGAGTAGAGGATGTTGTTTGTTTCTATGAAGTGCATTAGATGGGTGTTGACGATTTTCTCGATGAATTTGGCGGCGAAGGGGAGAAGAGAGATGGGCCTATAGTTTTTGAGGTCTGTCGGGTCTTATGAGGGCTTCTTGAGGAGGGGTTTGACTTCGGAGCATTTCCAGTCGTCCATTAAACTAGTAAATATTTTACTAGAGTTATCACAGGATGTAACACCCTCTGAAATCATAATTTCATGAGATTTCAATATGAATTTGCTGTGGTCATTCAGCAGGGAGGAAAACATACTAAAGCAAGACCACCTATGGACTACCCTCAATCAGTCCGTCACCCCTGAGGGTAACGGGCCAAGAGATGTAAGGGCAGCGGGCCCTGTAAATGATCTGGAATCCCTTGGCCTGAGGGTACTGAATGGTAGGCATTAACAAGATCATCCACCTGCAAAGACCTGCCAAGTGGCAGGTTCACACTCAAGAATTGACTTAACAGCAGTAACCCTACCCTTATATCACCTAATAACATAGTTTGAGATTATTAAAGCAAATGAAAGCGACCATGGGCAACAAACCACGAGATCCAGGTCCAATGCACATTCCATCAAAAGGCAAATTCCCTCCCGGGAGAGTTACTAACAACAAACTACAGGAGGCTGCGCTGGTCGGAGGTTAAAATAGACTCAATTAGGGCCACGGTTTCTACTTTTGTCAAGGTCTGATTTTCAGTTGATTCTCTTACACCAATGGTGCAGTGAACCCTCTGCACAGAAAAATTATTGAACATCTATTCAACTAAACTTAATACTACCACCTGGCAATTCAAAGACCATTTACAAAATGTAAATAGGATTAAAACATCGGCCTCATGCTGTATCTTGAAGAGGAATCGTAACTGAATTTTGAGACAAGCAAGGAGGCAACCAGGGAACTAAGAACTACAAGTTAAATTGAAGACTATAAAAAAAGACTATCAGGGGTTAATCTGGGAAGAGAAAGCATTAACAAAACAAACCCTTTGGGAATAAGCACTGTATATATTTTTGGAGAATGATAAACAGCTTGAACAGGGCCCCAATGGCAATCATGCCTTCAACTGTAAAGGAAGCAGGCTGGTTGGTTTTCTAAGAAAACATTTTAACCAACGTTTCGGAGACTATGGGGCTGATTATGACTTTGGCAGTGCAGGAGCAAGGCGGTACGCCACTGCCCCGCTCCCACATCACCAAAGTCGACTGCCGGCTGCCAGCCAGATTTGAAGTTTTCTCGTGGTCTGGTGGGAGGTCTTTTGGCATTCCCATAGCAGTGCCTTTGAAAAAGGTACTGCAATGGGAATGCCAAAACAAGTTCCTGTACGGCATGGACTGTTTAGTCCATACCGTGCAGGAACTGGGGGGTCCATGCACAGAGGGGGGAACACCATGTGCTTCCCTGCATGCATCTAAGTGTACAGGGGCAACAGGGAGCCCTGTAGGACACCCTTTGTTTCTCCACTGCCAGCCTTTTCATGGCTGGGCCACCGCCATGAAAAGACTGGCGGTGGGGAAACTCAGAATATGCTTGGCGGTGCTGCATCGGCACCACCAAGCATATTGCTGCCCCAGACTGCCGCACCGCCGCCAGGGAACACGGTTACCTGGGGGTTGCGACGTCCCAAAACAGTCCGACCGGTGTACTTACAAGACATCGGTCGGACCACTGGTGTGGCAGTACCCTACCGCCACCGCTCCTCCACCATAGGTTTGGCGGTCCGATGGACCGCCAAACTCGTAATTAGGCCCTATATCACTATTTACCCGAGAAACAGGTAGCAAAACTTCAACAGAGCTGCTATACCCAGATTATCGAACACTTAACATCTCAAAAGAGCAGGTATGCATATCTATCAAAATAAGTAGACAAGGTGGAGCACCTGGCCCGAATGGAAATCAACAAGCCTTGTATAAGGCAAATGCAATGTTTTACTCAGGATACCTGTCGAAAGTCCTCAATAATGCACTTCAACTAGAAATTATACAGGATTTGTGGAAAGGCTCTAAAATAATGCCCATTTTTAAAGGGGGAGACTAGTCTCAACCAGAAAATGATCACCTTATCACATTCGAAGATACCGAGGCAAAACTCTTTGCAGTGATCCTCTCGACCGGACTATCACTTTGGGCAGAAGAGAAGCAGATTATCCCTACCAACCAACTGGGGTTCGTTCAAGGGTCTGGCACAGCGACCAACATACTAGCACTTCCGGTAATCATAGATAAATACAAGTTAATTAAGCAAGCAATCTATCTCTGTTTTGTAGATTTAAAGTCGGTGTTTGACTGTGTACAGCGCCACCTCCCCTGGCAAAAGCTGTCTTATCTAGACATTCCAGCTTGTATTATGAAAGAAATCCAGATGTTGACCTCAGACACCTGGTTAGGGGGAAAATAGGTGATGGTTCCTTCCTAACTAGTAAAAATTAAACCTCTCAGGGAAGCAAGGATGTGTTCTTGCGCCATGCCTATTTAACCTATTTTTGCCTGATTTGACGCGAGCTCTGCATGAAATAAATGCAGATCCTCCCAAGTTAGAAGACAAGCACATATCAAACCTTCTGTATACCGATGATGTGATCCTGTTAAGTCAAACAAAGATTGGCCTGTAACGACTTATCGATAAAATATCAAACTATTCAATAGCCTATGGCATGGCAATAAAGGAGAAAAAAAACAAAGTTATGGAGGTAAGTAACAGGATACAGAAAAGACACAAGTCGTATTTACAGATCAAAACATACAGATACCTGGGAGTACTATTCGATGACAAGGGTTCTTTTCAGCAGCATAAGCAGGACCTGCAGAGTAAGGGCAATACTCTACTCCTTTCATTCCGTACATTACAGAGGTCACTAGGCGGTCCAAGCCATCTCCCATAGTTAAAAATAACAACCGCAAAATTACTATCGAGCACTTCCTATGGGAGTGAGGCACTGCGTAGTAGAGACGCTGTAACTCTAAATAAAATTCTTACAAAAATATTTAGGTCTCTTTTCCTTCTCCCCTGCAATGCCTCATGGGCCCAGACATGGCTAGAATTTGGACTATTAAATCAAACTATTGCAAGTAAGGGAGCCTATATTAAAGTTTGGAAACTAATAAAGTCAAACACTTCAAATAATCTATGCCAAGTTCTCTGTCAAGAAATCCAAACAAACTTAAATTCACCGACTTTGAAGTACTTAGACTCGGCGATAGAAGAGTTGTCTGTTTGCACTCTTCAGGAAATGTCTTTTCCTCCTGAGTCTTTTAAAAAGTCATCAATGGATTGATAAAAAAATCTCAATGCTAAAAGATAAAGAGACCCTTGCACTTAAATCACATGCCTGGATGATGCTGAATGAATATAAAATTCTCAAGTCACAGCCCTATTTAGACACTGGATGGTCAAGTCAGCTAAAAAACAGGGATCACTGACAGAATATCGACAAAACTAATATCGACCTACAGAAATATTGGGACATAAATATCGTTGTCAAAAATATTGACCTCCTATCTTCATAATGGTAAGTACAAAAATATCGAAAACAAAATATCGTTGTTAAAAATATCGAAGTACAAAATATCGTTTTTTTATATGTTTTATAAATAATGTAAAATAAATTAAATAATACATTTTGCTTAAAAAAAATATTTAGATATGGGGCCCGATTCCGATCTCGCTCGGAAGGGCTCCTAGCGGCATCCGTCAGTAGCGAGTCCGAGTCGTACGCTTGATTTCCGTGCGACTCATACAGCTGTACGAGCGAGAAAGTATGATGCGCTTCAAGCCTCGCGCTACGGCCAACTCGTACCCGTCAGCGATGTCTCCCGAGCGACTCAAATCTGTCTGACGCGTACAGTGCAATGCGTATGGTTTCCGACCGGCCAAGTACGATGTGCGTTGTGAGCAGCCGGTGCGAGTCGGAGCCTCCGGCTCGAAAAAGCTCATGGAAGCATACTTCGGGGGTCCGTGCCGGACCCCCCTTCACCCGGGGTCCTACGACTCGGACAGCGGGGGGACCCAGGGGTCCCCCTCACCCATGCATGTACGTTGCGGGGGGCACCAATGCGAACAAGCGAGAGGGGGCACCCTTTTACAAGACGTACATTTTTCACAATGGGAGCCTATGTACGCGACGTACAACAGGCTCCCATTGACTTCAATGGGGCTCCGAGCGACCCGAGTCCGTCAGCGCTGCAGTGCATTGTACTCTCTTGCTCGGAGCCCCGGAGCACGAGTTGGTCGGAAAGGTCTACGGGACAGAGTAGGTCGTAGGGCTTTCCGAGCGAGATCGGAATCGGGCCCTTAGTTGTAAATTTTAACAATTATAAGTAATAAATGTAATTTAAAAATAAATTAAACATACATATATAAAATGTAATATAAACGATTTACTTAAAAATAATTAATAAATAATAATTGTAATTAATTACAAAATGTTAAAAATATATGAAAAAATAAAGATAAATATATATATACATACACCTGTAACATAAAAATAAAAAATAAATTATAACATAAATTAAAATATTAAAATATATAATATTTTTTAAACCTACATTTTAAACTACATTTAGTGCAACAGTAGGGAAAGTGTTGGATAGCGGAGGGGAATAATTTACTATTCCCACTCCAGCGATTGCAACAGTAGAGAAAGTGTTGGATAGCGGAGGGGAATAATTTACTATTCCCACTCTGAGTGCAACAGTAGGGAAAGTGTTGGATAGCGGAGGGTAAAAAATTACTATTCCCACTCCAGCGAGTGCAACAGTAGGGAAAGTGTTGGATAGTGGAGGTGAATAATTTACTATTCCCACTCCTGCAATTGCAACAGTAGGGAAAGTGTTGGATAGCGGAGGGGAAAAATGACTCTTCCCACTCTACTGAGTGCAACAGCAGGGAAAGTGTTGGATAGCGGAGGGTAAAAAATTACTATTCCCACTCCAGCGAGTGCAACAGTAGGGAAAGTGTTGGATAGCGGAGGGGAATAATTTACTTTTCACACTCCAGCGAGTGCAACAGTAGGGAAAGTGTTGGATAGCAGAGGGGAATAATTTACTATTCTCACTCCAATGAGTGCAACAGTAGGGAAAGTGTTGGATAGCGGTGGGAAAAAATTACTATTCCCACTCCAGCGATTGCAACAGTAGGGAAAGTGTTGGATAGCGGAGGGGAATAATTTACTATTCCCTCTCCAATGAGTGCAACAGTAGGGAAAGTGTTAGATAGCGGAGGGGAAAAATTTACTATTCCCAGTCCAGCAAGTGCAACAGTAGGAAAAGTGTTGGATAGCGGAGGGATACAAATTACTATTCCCACTCCAGCAAGTGCAACAGTAGGGAAAGTATTGGATAGCATAGGGGTAAAAATTACTATTCCCACTCCAGTGAGTGCAACAGTAGGGAAAGTGTTGGATAGCGGAGGGAAATAATTTGCTATTCCCACTCCAGCAAGTACAACAGTAGGGAAAGTGTTGGATAGCTTAGTGATAAAAATGACTATTCCCATTCCAGCGAGTGCAACAGTAGGGAAAGTGTTGGATAGTGGATGGGAATAATTTACTATTCCCACTCCAATGAGTGCAACAGTAGGGAAAGTGTTGGATAGTGGAGGGGACTAATTTACTATTCCCACTCCAATGAGTGCAACAGTAGGGAAAGTGTTGGATAGTGGAGAGGAGAAAAATACTATTCCCACTCCTGCAAGTGTAACAGTAGGGAAAGTGTTGGATAGCGGAGGGGTAAAAATTACTATTCCCACTCCAATGAGTGCAACAGTAGGGAAAGTGTTGGATAGTGGAGGGGACTAATTTACGATTCCCACTCCAATGAGTGCAACAGTAGGGAAAGTGTTGGATAGTGGAGAGGAGAAAAATACTATTCCCACTCCTGCAAGTGCAACAGTAGGGAAAGTGTTGGATAGCGGAGGGATAAAAATTACTATTCCCACTCCAGCAAGTGCAACAGTAGGGAAAGTGTTGGATAGCATAGGGGTAAAAATTACTATTCACACTCCAGTGAGTGCAATAGTCGGGAACGTGTTGGATAGCAGAGGGAAATAATTTGCTATTCCCACTCCAGCAAGTGTAACAGTAGGGAAAGTGTTGGATAGCTTAGTGATAAAAATTACCATTCCCACTCCAACGAGTGCAACAGTAGGGAAAGTGTTGGATAGCGGAGATGTAAAAATTACTATTCCCACTTCAGCGAGTGTAACAGTAGGGAAAGTGTTGGATAGTGTAGGGGAATAATTTACTATTCCTACTCCAATGAGTGCAACAGTAGGGAAAGTGTTGGATAGTGGAGGTGAATAATTTACTATTCCCACTCCAATGAGTGTAACAGTAGGGAAAGTGTTGGAGAGTGGAGGGGAATAATTAACTATTCCCACTCCAATGAGTGCAACAGTACGGAAAGTGTTGGATAGCAAAGGGGATAAAATTACTATTACCACTCCTGCAAGTGCAACAGTAGGGAAAGTGTTGGATAGCGTAGGGGTAAAAATTACTATTCCCACTCCAATGAGTGCAACAGTAGGGAAAGTTTTGGATAGCGGAGGGGAGAAAATTACTATTCCCACTCCAGCGAGTGCAACAGTAGGGAAAGTGTTGGATAGCGGAGGGGAATAATTTACTATTCCCACTCCAGCGAGTGCAACAGTAGGGAAAGTGTTGGATAGTGGAGAGAATAATTTACTATTCCCACACCAATGAATGCAACAGTAGGGAAAGTGTTGGATAGCGGAGGGGAAACAATTAATATTTCCACTCCAGCAAGTGCAACAGCAGGGAAAGTGTTGGATAGCATAGGGGTAAAAATTACTATTCCCACTCCAGTGAGTCCAACAGTAGGGAAAGAGTTGGATAGCGGAGGGAAATAATTTAATATTCCCACTCCAGCAAGTGCAACAGTAGTGAAAGTGTTGGATAGCGGAGTGATAAAAATAACTATTCCCACTCCAGCGAGTGCAACAGTAGGGAAAGTGTTGGATAGCGGAGGGGTAAAAATTACTATTCCCACTTCAGCGAGTGAAACAGTAGGGAAAGTGTTGGATAGTGGAGGGGAATAATTTACTATTCCCACTCCAATGAGTGCAACAGTAGGGAAAATGTTGGATAGTGCATGGGAATAATTTACTATTCCCACTCCAATGAGTGCAACAGTAGGGAAAGTGTTGGATAGTGGAGGGGAATAATTTACTATTCCGACTCCAATGAGTTCAACAGTAGGGAAAGTGTTGAATAGCAAAGGGGATAAAATTACTATTACCACTCCAGCGAGTGCAACAGAAGGTAAACTGTTGGATAGTGGAGGGTATTAATTTACTATTCCTACTCCAATGAGTGCAACAGTAGGGAAAGTGTTGGATAGCGGAGGGGAGAAAAATACTATTCCCACTCCTGCAAGTGCAACAGTAGGGAAAGTGTTAGATAGCGGAGGGGTAAAAATTAATATTCTCTCTCCAATGAGTGCAACAGCAGGGAAAGTGTTGAATAGCAGAGGGGGAAAAATTACTATTCCCACTCAAGCAAGTGCAACAGTAGGGAAAGTGTTGGATAGCGGAGGGCTAAAAACTTACTGTTCCCACTCCAGCAAGTGCAACAGTAGTGAAAGTGTTGGATACCATAGGGGTAAAAATGACTATTTCCACTCCAGTGAGTGCAACAGTACCGAAAGTGTTGGATAGAGGAGGGAAATAATTTGCTATTCCCACTCAAGCAAGTGCAACAGTAGGGAAAGTGTTGGATAGCGGAGGGATAAAAATTACTATTCCCACTCCAGCAAGTGCAACAGCAGGGAAAGTGTTCGATAGCATAGGGGTAAAAATTACTATTCCCACTCCAGTGAGTCCAACAGTAGGGAAAGAGTTGGATAGCGGAGGGAAATAATTTAATATTCCCACTCCAGCAAGTGCAACAGTAGTGAAAGTGTTGGATAGCGGAGTGATAAAAATAACTATTCCCACTCCAGCGAGTGCAACAGTAGGGAAAGTGTTGGATAGCGGAGGGGTAAAAATTACTATTCCCACTTCAGCGAGTGAAACAGTAGGGAAAGTGTTGGATAGTGGAGGGGAATAATTTACTATTCCCACTCCAATGAGTGCAACAGTAGGGAAAGTGTTGGATAGTGGAGGGGAATAATTTACTATTCCCACTCCAATGAGTGCAACAGTAGGGAAAGTGTTGGATAGTGGAGGGGAATAATTTACTATTCCGACTCCAATGAGTTCAACAGTAGGGAAAGTGTTGAATAGCAAAGGGGATAAAATTACTATTACCACTCCAGCGAGTGCAACAGTAGGTAAACTGTTGGATAGTGGAGGGTATTAATTTACTATTCCTACTCCAATGAGTGCAACAGTAGGGAAAGTGTTGGATAGCAGAGGGGAGAAAAATACTATTCCCACTCCTGCAAGTGCAACAGTAGGGAAAGTGTTAGATAGCGGACTGGTAAAAATTACTATTTCCACTCCAATGAGTGCAACAGTAGGGAATGTGTTGGATAGTGGAGGGGAATAATTTACGATTCCCACTCCAATGAGTGCAACAGTAGGAAAGTGTTGGATAGCGGAGGGAGAAAAA
Organism: Calotriton arnoldi; assembly: GCA_963921515.1. Taxonomy (NCBI): domain Eukaryota; kingdom Metazoa; phylum Chordata; class Amphibia; order Caudata; family Salamandridae; genus Calotriton; species Calotriton arnoldi. The sequence continues at coordinate 33,559 of CAWUFW010025767.1, forward strand.
TACTATTCCCACTCCTGCAAGTGCAACAGTAGGGAAAGTGTTGGATAGAGGAGGGGTAAAAATTACTATTCCCACTCCTGCAAGGGCAACAGTAGGGAAAGTGTTGGATAGCGGAGGGGTAAAAATTACTATTCCCACTCCAATAAGTGCAACAGTAGGGAAAGTGTTGGATAGCGGAGGGGAAAAAATACTATTCCCACTCCTGCAAGTGCAACAGTAGGGAAAGTGTTGGATAGCGGAGGGATAAAAATTACTATTCCCACTCCAGCAAGTGCAACAGTAGGGAAAGTGTTGGATAGCATTGGGGTAAAAATTACTATTCCCACTCCAGTGAGTGCAACGTTAGGGAAAGTGTTGGATAGCGGAGGGAAATAATGACCTATTCCCACTGCAGCAAGTGCAAAAGTAGGGAAAGTGTTGGATAGCGGAGGGGTAAAAATTACTATTCCTACTTCAGCGAGTGCAACAGTAGGGAAAGTGTTGGATAGTGGAGGGGAATAATTTACTATTCCCACTCCAATGAGTGCAACAGTACGGAAAGTGTTGGATAGCAAAGGGGATAAAATTACTATTACCACTCCAGGGAGTGCAACAGTAGGGAAACTGTTGGATAGCGGAGGGTATTAATTTACTATTCCCACTCCAATGAGTGCAACAGTAGGGAAAGTGTTGGATAGCGGAGGGGAGAAAAATACTATTCCCACTCCTGCAAGTTCAACAGTAGGGAAAGTGTTGGATAGCGGAGGGGTAAAAATTACTATTCACATTCCTGCATGTGCAACAGTAGGGAAAGTGTTGGATAACAGAGGGGTAAAAATGACTATTCCCACCCCAATGAGTGCAACAGTAGGGAAAGTGTTGGATAGCGGAGGGGAAATAATTACTATTCCCACTCCAGCAAGTGCAACAGTAGGGAAAGTGTTGGATAGTGGAGGGGAATAATTTACTATTCCCACTCCAGCGAGTGCAATAGTAGGGAAAGTGTTGGATAGCGGGGGGGAATATTTTACTATTCCCACTCCAATGAGTGCAACAGTAGGGAAAGTGTTGGATAGCGGAGGGGAAAAAATCAGTATTCCCACTCCAGCAAGTGCAACAGTAGGGAAAGTGTTGGATAGCGGAGGGATAAAAATTACGATTCCCACTCCAGCAAGTGCAACAGTAGGGAAAGTGTTGGACAGCATAGGGTAAAAATTACTATTCCCACTCCAGTGAGTGCAACAGTAGGGAAAGTGTTGGATAGCGGAGGGAAAAAATTTAATATTCCCACTCCAGCAAGTGCAACATTAGGGAAAGTGTTGGCTAGCATTGTGATCAAAATTACTATTCCCACTCCAGCGAGTGCAACAGTAGGGAAAGTGTTGGATAGCGGAGTGGTAAAAATTACTATTTCCACTCCAATGAGTGCAACAGTAGGGAAAGTATTGGATAGTGGAGGGAATAATTTACGATTCCCACTCCAATGAGTGCAACAGTAGGGAAAGTGTTGGATAGCGGAGGGAGAAAAATACTATTCCCACTCCTGCAAGTGCAACAGTAGGGAAAGTGTTGGATAGCGGAGGGGTAAAAATTACAATTCCCACTCCTGCAAGTGCAACAGTAGGGAAAGTGTTGGATAGCGGAGGGGTAAAATTACTATTCCCACTCCAATGAGTGCAACAGTAGGGAAAGTGTTGGATAGCGGAGGGGAAAAAAATACTATTCCCACTCCTGCAAGTGCAACAGTAGGGAAAGTGTTGCATAGCGGAGGGATAAAAATTACTTTTCCCACTCCAGCAAGTGCAACAGTAGGGAAACTGTTGGATAGCGGAGGGTATTAATTTACTATTCTCACTCCAGCGAGTGCAACAGTAGGGAAAGTGTTGGATAACGGGGGGGAATATTTTACTATTCCCACTCCAATGAGTGCAACAGTAGGGAAAGTGTTGGATAGCGGAGGGGAAAAATCAGTATTCCCACTCCAGCAAGTGCAACAGTAGGGAAAGTGTTGGATAGCGGAGGGATAAAAATTACGATTCCCACTCCAGCAAGTGCAACAGTTGGGAAAGTGTTGGACAGCATAGGGGTAAAAATTACTATTCCCACTCCAGTGAGTGCAACAGTAGGGAAAGAGTTGGATAGATGAGGGAAAAAAATTAATATTCCCACTCCAGCAAGTGCAACAGTAGGGAAAGTGTTGGCTAGCATAGTGATCAAAATTACTATTCCCACTCCAGCGAGTGCAACAGTAGGGAAAGTATTGGATAGCGGAGTGGTAAAAATTACTATTTCCACTCCAATGAGTGCAACAGTAGGGAAAGTGTTGGATAGTGGAGGGGAATAATTTACGATTCCCACTCCAATGAGTGCAACAGTAGGGAAAGTGTTGGATAGCGGAGGCAAGAAAAATATTATTCCCACTCCTGGAAGTGCAACAGTAGGGAAAGTGTTGGATAGCGCAGGGGTAAAAATTACAAGGGGAATAATTTACTATTCCCACTCCAATGAGTGCAACAGTAGAGAAAGTGTTGGATAGCAAAGGGGATAAAATTACTATTACCACTCCAGGGAGTGCAACAGTAGGGAAACTGTTGGATAGCGGAGGGTATTAATTTACTATTCCCACTCCATTGAGTGCAACAGTAGAGAAAGTGTTGGATAGCAGAGGGGAGAAAAATACTATTCCATCTCCTGCAAGTTCAACAGTAGGGAAAGTGTTGGATAGTGGAGGGGTAAAAATTACTATTCCCACTCCAATGAGTGCAACAGTAGGGAAAGTGTTGGATAGTGGAGGGGACTAATTGACGATTCCCACTCCAATGAGTGCAACAGTAGGGAAAGTGTTGGATAGTGGAGAGGAGAAAAATACTATTCCCACTCCTGCAAGTGCAACAGTAGGGAAAGTGTTGGATAGCGGAGGGATAAAAATTACTATTCCCACTCCAGCAAGTGCAACAGTAGGGAAAGTGTTGGATAGCATTGGGGTAAAAATTACTATTCCCACTCCAGTGAGTGCAATAGTTGGGAACGTGTTGGATAGCGGAGGGAAATAATTTGCTATTCCCACTCCAGCAAGTGCAACAGTAGGGAAAGTGTTGGATAGTGTAGTGATAAAAATTACCATTCCCACTCCGAGTGCAACAGTAGGAAAAGTGTTGGATAGCGGAGGGGTAAAAATTACTATTCCCACTTCAGCGAGTGCAACAGTAGGGAAAGTGTTGGATAGTGGAGGGGAATAATTTACTATTCCTACTCCAATGAGTGTAACAGTAGGGAAAGTGTTGGATAGTGGAGGGGAATAATTAACTATTCCCACTCCAATGAGTGCAACAGTACGGAAAGTGTTGGATAGCAAAGGGGATAAAATTACTATTACCACTCCTGCAAGTGCAACAGTAGGGAAAGTGTTGGATAGCGTAGGGGTAAAAATTACTATTCCCACTCCAATGAGTGCAACAGTAGGGAAAGGTTTGGATAGCGGAGGGGAGAAAATTACTATTCCCACTCCAGAGAGTGCAACAGTAGGGAAAGTGTTGGATAGCGGAGGGGAATAATTTACTATTCCCACTCCAGCGAGTGCAACAGTAGGGAAAGTGTTGGATAGCGGAGGGGAAACAATTAATATTTCCACTCCAGCAAGTGCAACAGAAGGGAAAGTGTTGGATAGCATAGGGGTAAAAATTACTATTCCCACTCCAGTGAGTCCAACAGTAGGGAAAGAGTTGGATAGCGGAGGGAAATAATTTAATATTCCCACTCCAGCAAGTGCAACAGTAGTGAAAGTGTTGGATAGCGGAGTGATAAAAATAACTATTCCCACTCCAGCGAGTGCAACAGTAGGGAAAGTGTTGGATAGCGGAGGGGTAAAAATAACTATTCCCACTTCAGCGAGTGAAACAGTAGGGAAAGTGTTGGATAGTGGAGGGGAATAATTTACTATTCCCACTCCAATGAGTGCAACAGTAGGGAAAGTGTTGGATAGCGGAGGGAGAAAAATACTATTCCCACTCCTGCAAGTGCAACAGTAGGGAAAGTGTTAGATAGCAGACTGGTAAAAATTACTATTTCAACTCCAATGAGTGCAACAGTAGGGAAAGTGTTGGATAGTGGAGGGGAATAATTTACGATTCCCACTCCAATGAGTGCAACAGTAGGGAAAGTGTTGGATAGCGGAGGGGAGAAAAATACTATTCCCGCTCCTGCAAGTGCAACAGTAGGGAAAGTGTAGGATAGCGGAGGGGTAAAAATTACTATTCCCACTCCTGCAAGGGCAACAGTAGGGAAAGTGTTGGATAGCGGAGGGGTAAAAATTACTATTCCCACTCCAATGAGTGCAACAGTAGGGAAAGTGTTGGATAGCGGAGGGGAATAAAATACTATTCCCACTCCTGCAAGTGCAACAGTAGGGAAAGTGTTGGATAGCGGAGGGATAAAATTACTATTCCCACTCCAGCAAGTGCAACAGTAGGGAAAGTGTTGGATAGCATTGGGGTAAAATTACTATTCCCACTCCAGTGAGTGCAACGTTAGGGAAAGTGTTGGATAGCGGAGGGAAATAATTACCTATTCCCACTGCAGCAAGTGCAAAAGTAGGGAAAGTGTTGGATAGCGGAGGGTTAAAAATTACTATTCCTACTTCAGCGAGTGCAACAGTAGGGAAAGTTTGGATAGTGGAGGGGAATAATTTACTATTCCCACTCCAATGAGTGCAACAGTACGGAAAGTGTTGGATAGCAAAGGGGATAAAATTACTATTACCACTCCAGGGAGTGCAACAGTAGGGAAACTGTTGGATAGCGGAGGGTATTAATTTACTATTCCCACTCCAATGAGTGCAACAGTAGGGAAAGTGTTGGATAGCGGAGGGGAGAAAAATACTATTCCCACTCCAGCAAGTTCAACAGTAGGGAAAGTGTTGGATAGCGGAGGGGTAAAAATTACTATTCACATTCCTGCAGGTGCAACAGTAGGGAAAGTGTTGGATAGCAGAGGGGTAAAAACTACTATTCCCACCCCATTGAGTGCAACAGTAGGGAAAGTGTTGGATAGCGGAGGGGAAAAAATTACTATTCCCACTCCAGCGAGTGCAACAGTAGGGAAAGTGCTGGATAGTGGAGGGGAATAATTTACCATTCCCACTCCAGCGAGTGCAATAGTAGGGAAAGTGTTGGATAGCGGGGGGGAATATTTTACTATTCCCACTCCAATGAGTGCAACAGTAGGGAAAGTGTTGGATAGCAAAGGGGATAAAATTACTATTACCACTCCTGCAAGTGCAACAGTAGGGAAAGTGTTGGATAGCGTAGGGGTAAAAATTACTATTCCCACTCCAATGAGTGCAACAGTAGGGAAAGTTTTGGATAGCGGAGGGGAGAAAATTACTATTCCCACTCCAGCGAGTGCAACAGTAGGGAAAGTGTTGGATAGCGGAGGGGAATAATTTACTATTCTCACTCCAGCGAGTGCAACAGTAGGGAAAGTGTTGGATAGCGGAGGGGAAACAATTAATATTTCCACTCCAGCAAGTGCAACAGAAGGGAAAGTGTTGTATAGCGGAGGGATACAATTTACTATTCCCACTCCAGCAAGTGCAACAGCAGGGAAAGTGTTGGATAGCATAGGGGTAAAAATTACTATTCCCACTCCAGTGAGTCCAACAGTAGGGAAAGAGTTGGATAGCGGAGGGAAATATTTAATATTCCCACTCCAGCAAGTGCAACAGTAGTGAAAGTGTTGGATAGCGGAGTGATAAAAATAACTATTCCCACTCCAGCGAGTGCAACAGTAGGGAAAGTGTTGGATAGCGGAGGGGTAAAAATAACTATTCCCACTTCAGCGAGTGAAACAGTAGGGAAAGTGTTGGATAGTGGAGGGGAATAATTTACTATTCCCACTCCAATGAGTGCAACAGTAGGGAAAGTGTTGGATAGCGGAGGGGAGAAAAATACTATTCCCACTCCTGCAAGTGCAACAGTAGGGAAAGTGTTAGATAGCAGACTGGTAAAAATTACTATTTCCACTCCAATGAGTGCAACAGTAGGGAAAGTGTTGGATAGTGGAGGGGAATAATTTACGATTCCCACTCCAATGAGTGCAACAGTAGGGAAAGTGTTGGATAGCGGAGGGGAGAAAAATACTATTCCCACTCCTGCAAGTGCAACAGTAGGGAAAGTGTAGGATAGCGGAGGGGTAAAAATTACTATTCCCACTCCTGCAAGGGCAACAGTAGGGAAAGTGTTGGATAGCGGAGGGGTAAACATTACTATTCCCACTCCAATGAGTGCAACAGTAGGGAAAGTGTTGGATAGCGGAGGGGAAAAAAATACTATTCCCACTCCTGCAAATGCAACAGTAGGGAAAGTGTTGGATAGCAGAGGGATAAAAATTACTATTCCCACTCCAGCAAGTGGAACAGTAGGGAAAGTGTTGGATAGCATTGGGGTAAAAATTACTATTCCCACTCCAGTGAGTGCAACATTAGGGAAAGTGTTGGATAGCGGAGGGAAATAATTACCTATTCCCACTGCAGCAAGTGCAAAAGTAGGAAAGTGTTGGATAGCGGAGGGTTAGAAATTACTATTCCTACTTCAGCGAGTGCAACAGTAGGGAAAGTGTTGGATAGTGGAGGGGAATAATTTACTATTCCCACTCCAATGAGTGCAACAGTACGGAAAGTGTTGGATAGCAAAGGGGATAAAATTACTATTACCACTCCAGGAGTGCAACAGTAGGGAAACTGTTGGATAGCGGAGGGTATTAATTTACTATTCCCAATCCAATGAGTGCAACAGTAGGGAAAGTGTTGGATAGCAGAGGGGTAAAAACTACTATTCCCACCCCATTGAGTGCAACAGTAGGGAAAGTGTTGGATAGCGGAGGGGAAAAAATTACTATTCCCACTCCAGCGAGTGCAACAGTAGGGAAAGTGCTGGATAGTGGAGGGGAATAATTTACCATTCCCACTCCAGCGAGTGCAATAGTAGGGAAAGTGTTGGATAGCGGGGGGAATATTTTACTATTCCCACTCCAATGAGTGCAACAGTAGGGAAAGTGTTGGATAGCAAAGGGGATAAAAT